>RJVT01000290.1:0-45108 GCA_018835575.1 Cotesia chilonis
CCATATTTCACGCATATTTTGTCACTATATTGGCAATATTTGTTCCATATTTGGACCGTATTTGTGCAATATTTGTACCATATTTAGGCTATATTTGTGCTATATTTTGGCTATATCAGGGCCATATTTGCGCCATATTTCGGCCATATTTGTTCCATATTTGTGTTATGTTTTAGCTATATATGGCCCAATATTTTCGCCGCATATGGGGCTTATTTGTGCCATTTTTCAGATGTGTTTTGGACATATTTGGGCCATATTTTAGCCATATATAGGCGATATTTCAGCCATATATAGGCCATATTTCGGCAATGAATAGACCATATTTGGGCCATATTTGTCCCATATTTCGGCCATATATTTGCTATATTTTAGATGTATATGAGTCTTATTTATGCAATATTTGTTCCATGTTTTAGCCAAATATGAACCATATTTTGGCTTTATTTGTGCCGTATTGGTGCCATATCTGGGCTATATTTGTTCCATATCTGAGCTATAATTGTGCTATATCTGGGCAATATTTGTGCCATATCTGTGCCATAATTGTGCAATATTTCGGCCATATTTCACGTATATTTGCATCACTATATTGGCATATTTTGTTCCATATTTCGAACGTATTTGTGCAATATTTGTCCTATATTTCGGCCATATTTGTGCCATTATATTGGCCATATATGGGCCATTTTTACGCCATATTTAGACCATATTTGTGCCATATTTAGGCCATATTTGTGCCATATTTGAGCTTTATATAGGCCATATTTCAGCAATGAATAGACCATATTTAGGCTATATTTGTCCCATATTTCGGCCATATATTTGCTATATTTTAGATGTATATGAGTCTTATTTATGCAATATTTGTTCCATGTTTTAGCTATATATGGGCCATATTTTGGCTATATTTGGGCCTTATTTTTGTAATATTTGGGCCATATTTATGCCATAATTGTGCCATATTTCGGCCATAGTTCAGGCATACTTTAGCACTATATGCCCCATATTTGCTCCATATTTCGTCCGTAATTGTGCCACATTTAGGCCCTATTTGTGCCATATTTTGGCTATATATGGGCCATATCTGGGCCATATTTGTGCCATATTTTAGTTAGATTTGTGCCATATTTCGGCTATATTTTAGCCATATTTGTGACATATTTTAGCTTTATATGGGTCTGATTTATGCCATGTTTTTGCTATATTTGTACCGTATTTGTGGCATATCTGGGCTATATTTGTGCCATATTCAAGCCATATATGTGTCACATTTTGGCCATATTTTAGCCATGTATGGGCGATATTTGTGCCGTATTTGTGCCATATTTCAGCGATATTTGGGCCATATTTTGGTTTCAATTTGGGCCATATTTGTGCCAATGTTGGCATAGATTGTCCAATATTTCGGCCATATTTTGTGCTATATTTTAGCCATATATGGGCCTCATTTGGGCATATTTTTGGCCATATTTGTGCCATATTTCGGCATATTTGGGCCGCCTTTTGCCATATCTGGGCCATATTTCGGTTATAATTGTGCCGTAATAGTGCCATATCTCGGCTATATTTGTGCCATCGTTTGTCCTTATTTCTGCCATATTTCCGCAATATTTTAGCCATATTTTGGCTATATATGTGCCGTATTTGTGCTATATTTCGCCTATATTTTGCCATATTTGTGCCATTTTTTAGCTATATATGGGCCATATTAGTGCTATTATTTGGCCATATAGTGCGCCAAATTTGTGCCATATTCGGCTGTATATGCATCTTATTCTTGCCATATTTGTGAAATATTTTATCCATATGAGTGGGGCCTATTTTGGCCATAATATGTGCCATATTTGTGCCATATTTCGGCTATATTTTAGCTATATCTGTGCCAGTATTTTAGCCATATATGGCCATATTTGTGAGCATATGTTGGCCTTGATTGTCCTTTTTTTCGGCCCTATTTGTGACTAATATTTTAGCCATTTATAAGCCATATTTGTGCCATATTTTATCTATATATGGGCCATATTAAGTCCCATATTTCGAGCATATTCTAGCTATATTTTTGCCATATATTTAGCTGTATATAATTCTTATTTGCCAAATTTGTGCCATGTATTAGATATATATGGGCCATATTTTGGCTGTATTTGGGCCGTATTTTTTTGCAATATCGGGGCCATATTTGTGCCATATTTTTAGGGATATAATAATGGCCATATTTGTGCATATATAGCCATATCTGGGCGATATTTGTGATATATTTCGGCCATAGTTAGCCATATATTGGCCTTACTTGTGACATATTTGGATACATATGGGTCCATTTTTGTGCCATATTTTAGCCATATTTTGTGCGATATTTGTGCCATATTTTGAGCTATGTTTTAGCCATAATATGGGCCATTTTTTGCCATATTTTGGCCATAATTTGACCATCTTTGTGCTATATTTTTTCCATATTTTAACAATATATGGGCCATATTTTGACCATATTTGCGCTATGATTCGAGCATATTTGTGCTATATTTGTGCTATATTTAGGCCATATTTGCGCCATATTTCGACGATCTTTGTGCTATATTTGGACCATATTTAGGATATATTTGTGCCATATTTTGGCCATATCAGGGCCATATATTTGCCATATATCTGCCATATTTTAGTTAGGTTTGTGTCATATTTCGGCCATATTCTAGCCATATTTTGACATATTTTAGCCTTATATGTGTCTGATTTAAGCTATATTTTTGGCTATATTTGTGCGTATTTGTGCTATATCTTGGGCTATGTTTGTACCATATCTGGGCCATATATGTGCGATAGTAGTGTCATATTTCGGCCATATTTCAGGCATACCTTAGCTCTATATGGGCCATATATGTTCCATATTGCGACCGTATTTGTGCCATATTTAGGCTATATTTGTGCTATATTTCGGCCATATTTTAGCCATATATGGGCCATATTTGCGCCAAATTTCGACCATATTTTTGCTATATTTATGTTATGTTTTAGCTATATATGGGCCATTTTTTAGCCGCATATGGGCCTTATTTGTGGCATATTTCGGCCGTATTTTCGCCATATCTAGGCCGAGTTATGGACATATCTGGGCCATTTTTCTGCCATCTTTTAGTTTGATTTGGGCCATCATTCGGCCATATTTTAGCCATATTTGTGCCATATTTCGACCATATTTATGCTATTTTCAGGCCATATTTGTGCTATATTTCGACCATATTTGTGCCATATTTTGTCCAAATATAAGCCATATTTGCGCCATATTTCGACCATATTAGTGCTATATTTGTGCTATATTTAGGCCATATTTGTGCCATATTTTTAGCCATATATAGGCCATATTTAGGCCAGTAGGGGCATATTTGCGCCATATTTCAACCATATTTTATGCATATATTTGTTTCCAATAGTTGTGCTATAATTTGGGCGGGTATATTTGTGCCATATTTTTGGCCAAATATGGGCCATATTGCTCCAATATTTCGACGATCTTTGTTGCTATATTTGTGTGATATTTTTCGAATATATACGGCCATATTTGTTCCTAATATTAATCCATAATATAGGCTATATAATGAGCCATATTTTGTCTATTTGTGGTTCGCATATCTGGGCTATATTTGTGCTATATCTGAGCCATATTTGTGCTATATCTGTGCCATATTTGGCATATTTGTGATATATTTTTTGGCCGTAAATAAGGGCCATATTGTGCGCCATATTGCGACCATATCTGTGCCTGATATTCTGTGTTATAATTTTAACATATATTGGCCTTATTTGTGCTATATTTGAGCCATATAAGGCTATATTATGTGCCATGTTTTTAGTCATAATATGAGCCATATTTTGTCTATATTTGTGCCGTATTTGTGCATATCTGGGCCATATTTGTTCCATATCTGTGCCATTTTTGTGCTATATTTCGGCCATATATTAGCCATATATTTGCCATATTTTAGGTGAATATTAGTCTTATTGATAGCATATTTGTGCCCCATTTGTGCTATATTTCGGCCCCATTTGTGCCATATTTTGGCCATATATGGGTCTGATTTGTGCCATATTTCGGCAATATTTGGGCCGCATTTTGGCCATATCTGGGCCATATTTCGGTTATAATTGTGCCGTATATATGCCATATCTCGCTATATTTGTGCCATCGTTGTCCTTATTTCTCTGCCATATTTCGGCAATATTTTAGCCATATTTTGGCTATATATGTGCGTATTTGTGCTATAATTTCCTATGCCATATTTGGCCATATCTGTGCCATTTTTCTGTATATTTTCGGCCATATATAGCCATATATTTGCCATATTTTAGGTGAATATTAGTCTTATTGATAGCATATTTGTGCCCCATTTGTGCTATATTTCGGCCCCATTTGTGCCATATTTTGGCCATATATGGGTCTGATTTATGCCATATTTTGGCTATATTTGTGCCGTATTTGTGCCATATCTTGGCCATATTTGCGCCATATTTCGGCCATATTTGTGCCATATTTGTGTTACATTTTAGCTATATATGGGCCATATTTTGGCGGCATTTGGGCCTTATTTGTGGCATATTTCGACCATCTGTGTGGCTATATTTTTTTCCATATTTTAACAATATATAGGCCATATTTGGGCCATATTTTGTTAGATTTGTGCCTCTTTCGGCCTTATTTTAGCCATATTTGTGACATATTTTCGCCATAATGTGCGCCATGATTCGACGTTATTTTTGCTATATGTGCAATATTTAGCCATATTTGTGCTAACTATATTTGGCCATATTTGTTTCCATATTTAGAGCCAAATATGGCCATATTTGCTCCATATTTCGACGATCTTTGTGCTATATTTGTGTAATATTTTACCAATATATAGGCTATATCTGTGCCCATAATTGGAAAATTTTCGGCCATATTTCACGTATTTTTTTATCACTATATTGGCAATTTTTGTTCCATATTTCGACCGTATTTGTGCAATATTTGTGCTATTTTTCGGCCATATTAGTGCCATATTTTGGGCAAATATGGGCCATATTTGCGCCATATTTCTACCATATTTGTGCTATATTTGTGCCATATTTATAGGCCATATTTTGTGCCATAGTTTAGCTATATAGTGGGCTCTATTTGCCGATGAATAGACCAATTTGGGCTATATTTGTCCCATATTTCGGCCATATATTACTAACATATTTTAGCTGTAGATGAGTCATATATATCCTATATTTGTGCCATGTTTAAGCTATATATGGGCTATATTTTGGCTATATTAAGGACGTTTTATTGAAATATCTGGGCCATACTTGTGCCATATTTATTCCATATTTCGGCCGTATTTAGGCCATATTTGTGCTATATTTTGGCCATATTTTGGCCATATATGGGCCATATTTGCGCCATATTTCGGCCATCTTTGTGCTATATTTTTTCCATATTTTAACAATATATAGGCCATATTTGGGCCATATTTTAGCCATATTTTAGTTCGATTTGTGCCATCTTTCGACCATATTTTAGCCATATTTGTGCAATTCTGGCCATTATGTTCGCCATGATTCGACGATATTTTTGCTATATTTGTGCCTATTTAGGCTATATTTGTGCTATATTTCGGCAATATTTGTTCCATATTTGGCCAAATATGGCCATATTTGCTCCATATTTCGACGATCTTTGTGCTATATATGTGTAATATTTTACCAATATATAGGCCATATCTGTGCCATAATTGGCAATATTTCGGCCATATTTCACGTATTTTTTTCACTATATTGGCAATATTTGTTGCATATTTCGACCCTATTTGTGCAATATTTGTGCTATTTTTCGGCCATATTAGTGCCATATTTTGGCTATATATGGGCCATTTTTGAGACATAATTCGACCATATTTGTGCTATATTTCGGCCATATTTTACCCATATTTCTGCCATAATTTGGCCATATATGGTCCATATTTCGACCATATTTGTGCTATATATGTGCCATATTTTGGCTATAATTGTTCTATATTTCCGCCATATTTGTGACATATTTTAGCTATATATAGGCCTTATTGCCGCAATGAATAGACCATATTTGGTCTATATTTGTCCCATATTTCGGCCATATAGTCGACATATTTTAGCTGTATATGAGTCTTATTATCCCATATTTGTGCCATGTTTTAGCTATATATGGGCTATATTTTGGCTATATTTGGGACGTATTATTGCAATATCTGAACCATACTTGTGCCAAATTTAGTCCATATTTCGGCCGTATTTGTGCCATATTTAGGCCATATTTGTGCTATATTTCGGCCATATTTTGGCCATATATGGGCCATATTTTAGCCATATTTCGACCATCTTTGTGCAATATTTTTGTTATATTTTAACAATATATAAGCCATATTTGTGGCATATTTTAGCCATATTTTAGTTAGATTTGTGCTATCTTTTGGCCATATTTTAGCAATATCTGTGCCATATTTCGACCATATTTGTGCTATATTTCTACGTATTTGTGCCATATCTGGGATATATTTGTGCCATATATGGGCCATATTTGTACCATATCTGTGCATATAATTGTGCAATATTTCGGCCATATTTCACGCATATTTTATCACTATATCGGCAATATCTGTTTCATATTTTGACCGTATTTGTGCCATATTTAGGCCATATTTGTGCCATATTTTGGCCATATATGTTCCATATTTGTGCCCTATTTGTGCCATATGTAGGCCATACTTGTGCCATATTTCGGCCACATTTTAGCTGTATATGAGTCTTATTTATGCCATATTTGTCGTATGTTTAAGCTATATATGCGCCATATTTTGTTTATATTTGGGCCGTATTTTTGGAATATCTGGGCCATATTTATGATATAATTTTGCCATCTATGGGTAATATTTTAGCCGCTTATATGCCTTATTTGTGCCATATTTGTGCCATATATGTTCCATATTTGTGCCATATTTTGGCCATATATGTTCCATATTTGGGCCATATTTGTGCCATATGTAGGCCATACTTGTGCCATATTTCGGCCACATTTTAGCTGTATATGAGTCTTATTTATGCCATATTTGTGCTATGTTTAAGCTATATATGGGCCATATTTTGGTTATATTTGGGCCGTATTTTTGCATCATCTGGGCCATATTTGTGATGTAATTTGGCATTTATGGGCCATATTTAAGCCGCTTATGGGCCTTATTTGTGCCATATTTCGGCCGTATTTTTGCCATATTTCGGCCGTGTTTAGGACATATCTGGGCCATAATTGTGCCATATTTCTGCCATATTTTAGTTAGATTTGTGCCATCTTTCGGCCTTATTTTAGATATATTTGTGCAATGTTTTGGCTATATATGTGCCAAATTTGCGCCATGTTTCGACCATACTTGTGCTATATTTGTGCCATATTTAGGCCATATTTTTGCTATATTTCGGCCATATTTGTCCCATATTTCGGCCATATATTTGCCATATTTGAGCTGTATATGAGTCTTATTTATGCCATATTTGTGCCATGCTTTAGCTATATATGGGGTATATTTTTGCTATATTTCGGCGGTATTTTTGCAATATCTGGCCCATATTTGTGCCATAATAGTGCCATATTTTTGCCATATATGGGCCATATCTGGGCCATGTTTGTGCCATATTTCTGCCATATTTTGTTAGATTTGTGCTATATTTCGGCCATATTTTAGCCATATTTGTGACATATTTTAGCTTCATATGGGTCGGATTATGCTATATTTTGTCTATATTTGTGCCATATCTGGGCTATATTTGTGCCATATCTGGGCCATATTTCAGACATATTTCGGGCATACCTTAGCACTATATAGGCCATATTTGTTCCATATTTCAGCCGTATTTGTGGCATATTTAGGCCATATTTGTGTTATATTTCGGAAATATTTTGGGCATATATGGGCCATATTTGCGCCATATTTCGGCCATATTTGTGCCATATTTGTGTTACATTTTAGCTATATATGAGCCATATTTTGGCCGCATATGGGCCTTATTTGTGGCATATTTCGACCATCTGTGTGCTATATTTTTTCCATATTTTAACAATATATAGGCCATATTTGGGCCATATTTTAGTTAGATTTGTGCCATCTTTCGGCCTTATTTTAGCCATATTTGTGACATATTTTCGCAATATGTGCGCCATGATTCGACGATATTTTTGCTATATTTGTGCCATATTTAGGCCATATTTGTGCTATATTTCGGCCATATTTGTTCCATATTTTGGCCAAATATGGGCCATATTTGCTCCATATTTCGACGATCTTTGTGCTATATTTGTGTAATATTTTACCAATATATAGGCTATATCTGTGCCATAATTGGCAATATTTCGGCCATATTTCACGTATTTTTTATCACTATATTGGCAATATTTGTTCCATATTTCGACCGTATTTGTGCAATATTTGTGCTATTTTTCAGCCATATTAGTGCCATATTTTGGGCATATATGGGTCATATTTTCGACATAATTCGACCATATTTGTGCTATCTTTGTGCCATATTTAGGCTATATTTGTTCTATATTTCGGCCATATTTGTGACATATTTTGGCCAAATATGGGCCATATTTGCGCCATATTTCTACCATATTTGTGCTATATTTGTGCCATGTTTAGGCCATATTTGTGCCATAGTTTAGCTATATATAGGCCTTATTGCCGCAATGAATAGACCATATTTGGGCTATATTTGTCCCATATTTCGGCCATATATTTAACATATTTTAGCTGTATATGAGTCTTATATATCCCATATTTGTGCCATGTTTAAGCTATATATGGGCTATATTTTGGCTATATTTAGGACGTATTATTGAAATATCTGGGCCATACTTGTGCCATATTTATTCCATATTTCGGCCGTATTTAGGCCATATTTGTGCTATATTTTGGCCATATTTTGGCCATATATGGGCCATATTTGGTCCATATTTTAGCCATATTTTAGTTCGATTTGGGCCATCTTTCGACCATATTTTAGCCATATTTGTGCCATATTTTGGCCATATGTGCGCCATGATTCGACGATATTTTTGCTATATTTGTGCCATATTTAGGCCATATTTGTGCTATATTTCGGCCATATTTGTTCCATATTTTGGCCAAATATGGGCCATATTTGCTCCATATTTCGACGATCTTTGTGCTATATATGTGTAATATTTTACCAATATATAGGCCATATTTGTGCCATATTTCAGCTATATATGAGCCATATTTTGTCTATATTTGTTCCATATCTGGGCTATTTTTGTGCCATATCTGGGCTATATTTGTGCCATAACTGTGCCATAATTGTGGAATATTTCGGCCATATATCACGCATATTTTATCTTTATATTGGCAATATTTGTTCCATATTTCGACCGTATTTGTGCAATATTTGTGCTATATTTCGGCCATATTAGTGTCATATTTTGGTCATATATGCGCCATATTTACGCCATAATTAGACCATATTTGTGCCATATTTAGGCCATATTTGTGCCATATTTCAGCTATATATAGGCCATATTTCCGCAATGAATAGACCATATTTGGGCTATATTTGTACTATATTTCGGCCATATATTTGCTATATTTTAGCTGTATATGAGTCTTATTTATGCAATATTTGTGCTATGTGTTAGGTATATAAAGGCCATATTTAGGCTATATTTGGGCCGTATTTTTGTAATATCTGGGCCATATTTGAGCCATAATTGTGCTATATTTCGGCCATATTCTAGCCATATTTGAAACATATTTTAGCCTTTTATGGGTCTGATTCAAGCCATATTTTGGCTATATTTGTGCCGTATTTGTGCCATATCTGGGCTATGTTTGTACCATATCTGGGCCATATATGTGCCATACTAGTGCGATATTTCGGCCATATTTCAGGCATACCTTAGCTCTATATGGGCCAAATATGTTCCATATTTCGACCGTATTTGTGCAATATTCAGGCTATATTTGTGCTATATTTCGGCCATATTTAGGCCATATATGGGTTATATTTGCGCCATATTTCGGCCATATTTGTTCCATATTTCGGTCATATTTGTGCCATATTTAAGCCTTATTTGGGCAATATTTCGGCCATATTTTGCTCATATATGGGCCATATTTGCGCCATATTTCGACCATCTTTGTGCTATATTTCTGCCATATTTGTCCCATAATTCGTCCGTATTTTGGCCATATCTGGGTCATATTTGTGCCATATTTCGGCCATATTTGTGCCATATGTTGGCTATATATGGGCCATAGTTCGGCCATATTTGTGCCATATTTCAGCTATATATGAGCAATATTTGTGCTCTATTATAGCCATATATGGGTCTTATTTTTGCCATATTTGAGCCATGTTTTAGCTATATATGGGCCATATATTTGCAATTTTTCTTCTATATTTGGGCCGAATTTGTGCCATGTCTGGCCCATATTTGCGCCATATCTGGACCATATTTGTGCCATATTGCGTCGATATTTCATCCATATTTTAGCGATACATGGGCCATATTTGTGCCATATTTTAGCCGGATATGGACCTTATTTGTGCCATATTTCGACCGTATTTGTGCCATAGATTGGCTATATTTAAGCTATATTTCGGCCATATTTGTGCCATCTTTAAGCATATATGTGCCGTATTTGTGCTATATTTTAGACATATATGGGTCCTATTTATGCCAAATCTGGACTATATTTGTGCCATATTGCGGCGATATTTCAGCCATATTTTAGCTATATATGGGCCATATTTGTGCCATATTTTAGCCATATCTTGGTCATATTTGTGCCATATTCCGGCTATATTAGTGCCATATCCGAGCCATATTTTGGCCATATTTGTGAAATATTTCCGCTATATTTGTGCTATATTTGGACCGAATTTGTGCCATATCTGGGCCATATTTGTGCCATAACTGGGGCATATTTCTGCCAAACTGCGGCGATATTTCATCGATATTTAAGCAATATATGGGCCATATTTTGCCATATTTTGTCTATATTTGGGCCGAATTTGTGCCATATCTGGGCCATATCTGAGCCATATTTGTATTATTTTGCGGCGATATTTCAGCCATATTTTAGCTATATATGGGCCATATTTCTGTGCCATATTTCGGCCGTATTTGTGCCACATTTCAGTCACATACAGGCCATATCCGTGCCATATTCCGGCCATATTTGTGCCATAGTTCGGCAATATTTGTGACATATCTGGGCCATAAACGTGCCATATTTCGGTCATATTTTGTCTACATATGGGCTATATTTCTGCCATATTTTAGCCATATATGGGCAATATTTTTGATATATTTTAGACATATATGGGTCTTATTTATGCCATATTTGAGCTATGTTTTATCCATATATGGTCCATATTTTTGCCATATTTCGTCTATATTTGGGCCGAATTTGTGCTATATGTGGCCCATATTTGTGCCATATCTGGGCCATATTTGTGCCATATTGCGGCGATATTTTACCCATATTTTAGCTATATATGGGCAATATTTGTGCCATATTTCGGCCACATTTGTGCCATTATTTAGCTGTAAATGGGCCCTATTTGTGCCATTTTCAGGCCTTATTTATGCCATATTATGGCTATATTTTTGCTATATTTGTGCCATATCTTGGCCATAATCGTGCCATATTTGGGCCATATTTCTGCCATAATTTGGCTATATATCGGCCATATTTGTGCCATATTTCGGCCCATTTGTGCCATATTTTAGCTGTATATGGGCCCTATTTGTGCCATATTCCGACCGTATTCGTGCCATATTGTTGTTATATTTCGGCCATATTTGTGCCATGTTTTAGCCATATATGGGCCATATTATTGCCATATTTCGTCTATTGTTGGGCCGAATTTGTGCCAGATCTGGGCCATATTTGTGCCATATCTGAGCCATATTTGTACCATATTGCGGCGATATTTCAGCAAAATTTTAGCCATATCTAGACCATATATGCGCCATATCTGGTTCATATTTGTGCCATATTGCGGCGATATTTCAGCCATATCTAAGCTATATAGGGGCCATATTTGTGCCATATCCGTGCCATATTTCGGCCATATTTGTGCCTTATTCCGGGAATGATTGTGCCATATCCGAGCCATATTTTGGCCATATTTGTGCCATAGTTTCTCCTTATTTGTGCTTTATTTGGGCCGAATTTGAATCATATCTGGGCCATATTTGTGCTATAACTGGGCCATATTTGTGCCAAATTGCGGCGATATTTCATCCATATTTTAGCTATATCTGGGCCATATTTGTGTTATATTTTAGCCGTATATGGGCTATATTCCTGCCATATTTCGTCTATATTTGGGACGAATTTGTGCCATATTTGGGCCATATTTGTTCCTTATTGCGTCGATATTTCAGCCATATTTTAGCTATATATGGGCCATATTTGTACCATATTTGAGCCATATCTGGGTCATATTTGTGCTATATTTTGACCATCTTCGTGCTATATTTCTGCCATATTTGTCCCATATTTCGTCCGTATTTTGGCCATATCTGGGTCATATTTGTGCCATATTTCGGCCATATTTGTGCCATATTTTAGCTATATATGGGCCATATTCCTGCCATATTTCGTCCATATTTGGGACGAATTTTTGACATATCTGGGCCATATTTCGGCCATATTTCAGGCATACTTTAGCACTATATGGGCCATATTTGTTTCATATTTCGTCCGTATTTGTGGCCATATTTGTGCTATATTTCGGCCATATTTTGGCCATATATGGGCCATATTTGCGCCATATTTCGGCTATATTTGTGCTATATTTGTGTTATGTTTTAGCCATATATGGGCTATATTTTAGCCGCATATGGGCCTTATATGTGACATATTTTGGCCATATTTCGACCATCTTTGTGCTATATTTTTGCCATATTTTGACAATATAAAAGCCATATTTGTGCCATATTTTAGCAATATCTGTGACATATTTTGGCCATATATGGGCCATATTTGCTCTATGATTCAACCATATTTGTGCAATATTTAGGCCATATTTGTGCTATATTTCGGCCATATTTGTGCTATATTTTGGCCAAATATGGGCCATATTTGCGCGATATTTCGACCATATTTGTGCTATATTTGTACGTATTAGTGCTACATCTGGGCCATATTTGTGCCATATCTGTGCATAAAATTGTGCAATATTTCGGCCATATTTCACGCATATTTTATCACTATATTGGCAATATCTGTTCCATATTTCGACCGTATTTGTGCCATATTTAGGCCATATTTGTGCCATATTTTGGCCATATATGGGCTATATTTGTGCCATATGTAGGCTATACTTGTGCCATATTTTAGCCATATATACAGCTATATTTCGGCAATGAATAGACCATATTTGGGCCATATTTGTCCCATATTTTGGCCATATTTGTCCCATATTTCGGCCACATTTTAGCTGTATATGAGTCTTATTTATGCCATATTTGTGCTATGTTTAAGCTATATATGGGCCATATTTTGGTTATATTTGGGCCGTATTTTTGCAATATCTGGGCCATATTTGTGTTATAATTTTGCGATTTATGGGCCATATTTTAGCCGCTTATGGGCCTTATTTGTGCCATATTTCGGCCGTATTTTTGCTATATTTCAGCCGTGTTTTGGACATATCTGGGCCATATTTCTGCCATATTTTAGTTAGATTTGTGCCATCTTTCGGCCATATTTTAGCCATATTTGTGCCATATTTTGGCCATATATGGGTGAAATTTGCGCCATGTTATGACCATACTTGTGCTATATTTGTGCCATATTTGTGCTATATTTCGGCCATATTCGTCCCATATGTCGGCCATATATTTGCTATATTTTAGCTGTATATGAGTCTTATTTATGCCATATTTGTTCCATGTTTTTGCTAGATATGGGCCATTTTTTGGCTATATTTGTGCCGTATTTTTGCAATATCCGTGCCATATTAGTGCCATAATTGTGTTATATTTCGACCATATTTGTGCCATATTTTGGCCAAATATAAGCCATATTTGCGCCATATTTCGACAATATTAGTGCTATATTTGTGTTATATTTAGGCCATATTTGTGCTATATTTTAGCCATATATAGGCCATATTTAGGCTAAGTATGGGCCATATTTGCGCTATATTTCGACCATATTTTGCTATATTTGTGCCATACATAGTCCATGTTTGTGCTATATTGCGGGTATATTTGTGCCATATTTTGGCCAAATATGGGCCATATTTGCTCCATATTTCGACGATCTTTGTGCTATATTTATGTTATATTTTACCGATATATAGGCTATATTTGTTCAATATTATAGCCATATATAGGCTATATTTGTGCCATGTTTTAGACATATATGAGCCATATTTTGTCTATATTTGTTCCATATCTGGGCTATATTTGTGCTATATCTGGGCCATATTTGTGCCATATTTAGGCCATATATTTGCTATATTTTAGCTGTATATGAGTCTTATTTATGCCATATTTGTGCCATGTTTTAGCCATATATGAACCATATTTTGGCTGTATCTGTGCCGTATTTGTGCCATATCTGGGCTATATTTGTGACATATCTGGGCCATATTTGTTCCATATTTTTGCCATAATTGTGCTATATTTCGGCCATATATTTGCCATATTTTAGCGGAATATGAGTCTTATTTTTGGCATATTTGTGCCATATTTGTGCTATATTTCGGCCATATTTGTGCCATATTTTGGCCATATATGGGCCATATTTTAGCCGCATATGGGCCTTATTTGTGGCATATTTCGGCCGTATTTTCGCTATATTTAGGCCGAGTTATGGACATATCTGGGCCATATTTCTGCCATCTTTTAGTTCGATTTTGGCCATCTTTCGGCCATATTTTAGCCATATTTGTGCCATATTTTGGCCATATTTGTGCCATATTTTGGCCATATATGGGCCAAATTTGCGCCATATTTCGACCATATTTGTGCTATTTTCAGGCCATATTTGTGCTATATTTCGACCATATTTGTGCCATATTTTGGCCAAATATAAGCCATATTTGCGCCATATTTCGACCATATTAGTGCTATATTTGTGCTATATTTAGGCCATATTTGTGCCATATTTTAGCCATACATAGGCCATATTTAGGCCAAGTATGGGCCATATTTGCGCCATATTTCGAGCATATTTTGCTATATTTGTGCCATATTTAAGCCATATTTGTGCTATATAGCGGGTATATTTGTGCCATATTTTGGCAAAATATGGGCCATATTGGATCCATATTTCGACGATCTTTGTGCTATATTTGGGTGATATTTTACCAATATATAGGCCATATTTGTTCCTTATTTTAGCCATATATAGGCTATATTTGTGCCATGTTTTAGCCATATATGAGCCATATTTTGTCTATATTTGTTCCATATCTGG
Organism: Cotesia chilonis; assembly: GCA_018835575.1. Lineage (NCBI taxonomy): Eukaryota > Metazoa > Arthropoda > Insecta > Hymenoptera > Braconidae > Cotesia > Cotesia chilonis. The sequence continues at coordinate 15,507 of RJVT01000290.1, forward strand.
GCTATATTTGTGCTATATCTGGGCCATATTTGTGCCATATCTGTGCCATAATTGTGCAATATTTCGGCCATATTTCACGTACATTTTATCACTATATTGGCAATATTTGTTCCATATTTCGACCGTATTTGTGCAATATGTGTGCTATATTTCGGCCATATTAGTGCCATATTTTGGCCATATATGGGCTATATTTACGCCATATTTAGACCATATTTGTGCCATATTCAGGCCATATTTGTGTCATATTTTAGCTATATATAGGCCATATTTCCGCAATGAATAGACCGTATTTAGGCTATATTTGTCCCATATTTCGGCCATATATTTGCTATATTTTAGCTGTATATGAGTCTTATTTATGCAATATTTGTGCCATGTTTAAGCTATATATGGGCCATATTTTGGCTATTTGGGCCGAATTTTTGTAATATCTGGGCCATATTCGTGCCATAATTGTGCCATATTTCGGCCATATTTCAGGCATACTTTAGCACTATATGCCCCATATTTGCTCGATATTCCGACCGTATTTGTGCAGGATTTGTGCTGTATTTCGGCCATATTTGTGCCATATTTTGGGCATATATGGGCCATATTTGCGACATATTTCGACCATCTGTGTGCTATATTTGTGCCATATTTTAGCCATATTTTTGTTAGTTTTGTGCCATCTTTCGGCCATATTTTGGCCATATTTGCGGCATGATCCGAGCATATTTGTGCTATATTCGTGCCATATTTGTGCTATATTTCGGCCAAATATGGGCCATATTTGCGCCATATTTCGACGATCTTTGTGCAATATTTGGGTCATATGTCAACAATATATAAGCTATATTTGTGCCATATTTTAGCTATATATGCGCCATATTTATGCCATATTTCGGCATTATTTGTGCCATACTTCTGGTATATTTTAGCCATATATGGGCCATATTTTAGCCGCATATGGGCCTTATTTGTGGCATATTTCGGCCGTATTTTCCCCATATTTAGGCCAAGTTATGGACATATCTGGGCCATATTTCTGCCATCTTTTAGTTCGATTTTGGCCATCTTTCGGCCATATTTTAGCCATATTTGTGCCATATTTTGGCCATATATGGGTGAAATTTGCGCCATGTTATGACCATACTTGTGCTATATTTGTGCCATATTTGTGCTATATTTCGGCCATATTCGTCCCATATGTCGGCCATATATTTGCTATATTTTAGCTGTATATGAGTCTTATTTATGCCATATTTGTGCCATGTTTTAGCCATATATGAACCATATTTTGGCTGTATTTGTGCCGTATTTGTGCCATATCTGGGCTATATTTGTGACATATCTGGGCCATATTTGTTCCATATTTTTGCCATAATTGTGCTATATTTCGGCCATATATTTGCCATATTTTAGCGGAATATGAGTCTTATTTTTGGCATATTTGTGCCATATTTGTGCTATATTTCGGCCATATTTGTGCCATATTTTGGCCATATATGGGCCATATTTTAGCCGCATATAGGCCTTATTTGTGGCATATTTCGGCCGTATTTTCGCTATATTTAGGCCGAGTTATGGACATATCTGGGCCATATTTCTGCCATCTTTTAGTTCGATTTTGGCTATCTTTCGGCCATATTTTAGCCATATTTGTGATATATTTTGGCCATATATGGGCCAAATTTGCGCCATATTTCGACCATATTTGTGCTATTTTCAGGCCATATTTGTGCTATATTTCGACCATATTTGTGCCATATTTTGGCCAAATATAAGCGATATTTGCGCCATATTTCGACCATATTAGTGCTATATTTAGGCCATATTTGCGCCATATTTTAGCCATACATAGGCCATATTTAGGCCAAGTATGGTCCATATTTGCGCCATATTTCGACCATATTTTTGCTATATTTGTGCCATATTTTGGCCAAATATCGGCCATATTGGATCCATATTTCGACGATCTTTGTGCTATATTTGTGTGATATTTTACCAATATATAGGCCATATTTGTTCCATATTTTAGCCAGATATAGGCTATATTTGTGCCATGTTTTAGCCATATATGAGCCATATTTTGTCTATATTTGTGCCGTATTTGTGCCATATCTGGGCCATATTTGTTCCATATCTGTGCCATATTTGTGCTATATTTCGGCCATATTTTAGCCATATATTTGCTATATTTTAGCTGAATATGAGTCTTATTTATAGCATATTTGTGCCCCATTTGTGCTATATTTCGGCCCCATTTGTGCCATATTTTGGCCATATATGGGCAATATTTGCGCCATATTTCGACAATATTTGTGCTATATTTTTGCCATATTTTCGCATATATAGGCCATATTTCGACCATCTTTGAGCTATATTTTAGCCAAATATGGGCCATATATAGTCCATATTTAAGCAATGAATAGACCATATTTGGCCCATATTTGTCCCATATTTTGGCCATATTTTAGCAATATAATTGCCTTGTATTAGCTGAATATGAGTCTTATTTATGCCATATTTGTGCCATGTGTTTGCTATATATGGGTCATTTTTTGGCTATATTTGTGCCGTATTTTTGCAATATCTGGGCCATATTAGTGCCATAATTGTGCTATATTTCGGCCATATTTCAGGCATACTTTAGCACTATATGCGCCATATTTGTTCCATATTTCGACCGTATTTGTGCCATCTTTGTGCTATAATTCGGACATATTTTTGCTATATATGGGCCATATTTGCGCCATAATTCGCCCATATTTGTGTTATGTTTTAGCAATATATGGGCCATATTTTAGCTGCATATGGGCCTTATTTGTGGCATATTTTGGCCATATTTCGACGATCTTTGTGCTATATTTTTGCCATATTTTAATAATATATAGGCCATATTTGTGCCATATTTTAGTTAGATTTGTGCCATCTTTCGGCCATATTTTAGCAATATTTGTGCCATATTATGACCATATATAGGCCATATTTCGAACGTATTTGTGCTATATTTCGGCAATATTTGAGCCATATTTCGTCCATATTTTAGCTGTATATGGGACATCTTTTGGCTATATTTGGGCCGTATGTTTGCAATATCTGGACCATATTTGTGCCATATTTTAGGGATATATATGGGCCATATTTGTGTTATATTTTAGCCATATATGGGCCATATTTTAGCCGCATATGGGCCTTATTTGTGGCATATTTTGGCCGTATTTCTGCCATATTTAGGCCGAGTTATAGACATATCTGGGCCATATTTCTGCCATCTTTTAGTTAGATTTGTGCCATATTTCGGCCATATTTTAGCCATATTTTTGCCATCCTTTAGCTGAATATGAGTCTTATTTATGCCATATTTGTGCCACGTTTTAGCCAAATATGAGCCATATTTCGGCTGTATTTGTGCCATATTTCGACTATATTTGTGCTATATTTGTGCCATATTTTTGCATATATAGGCCATATTTCGACCATCTGTGTGCTACATTTGTGCCATATTTTAGCAATATATATGCCATATTTTAGGCATATATTTGCCATATTTTAGCTGTATATGAATCTTATTTATGACATATTTGTGCCATGTTATAGCTATATATGGGCCATATTTTGGCTATATTTGGGCCGTATTTTTGCAATATCTGGGCCCTATTTGTGCCATATTTGTGTTATATTTTAGGCATATATGGGCCATATTTTAACCTCATATGGGCCTTCTTTGTGTCACATTTCGGCCGTATTTTTGCCATATTTATGCCGTGTTTTGGACATATCTGGGCAATATTTGTGCCATATTTCTGCAAATATTTTAGTTAGATGTGTGCTATATTTCGGCCATATTATAGTCATATTTGTGACATATTTTAGCTTTATATGGGTCTGATTTATGCCATATTTTGGCTATATTTGTGCCGTATAAGTGCCATATCTGGGCTATATTTTTGCTTTAACTGGGCCATATTTGTGCTATAATTGTGCCATATTTATGCCATATTTCAGGCATACTTTAGCACTATATGGGCCATATTTGTTCCATATTACGACCGAATTTGTGCCATATTTAGACCATATTTGTGCTATATTTCGGACATATTTGTGCTATTTTCAGGCCATATTTGTGTTATATTTCGTCCATATTTGTGCCATATTGTGGCCAAATATAAGCCATATTTGCGCTATATTTCGACCATATTAGTGCTATATTTGTGCTATATTTAGGCCATATTTGTGCCATATTTTAGACATATATAGGCCATATTTAGGCCAAGTATGGGCCATTTTTGCGACATATTTCGACCATATTTTTGCTATATTTGTGCCATATTTAGGCCATATTTGTGCTATATTGCGGGTATATTTGTGCCATATTTTGGCCAAATATGGGCCATATTTTGGCCAAATATGGGCTATATTTGCTCCATATTTCGACGATCGTTGTGCTATATTTGTGTTATATTTTAACAATATATTGGCCTTATTTGTGCTATATTTTAGCCATATATAGGCTATATTTGTGCCACGTTTTAGCCAAATATGAGCCATATTTCGGCTGTATTTGTGCCATATTTCGACTATATTTGTGCTATATTTGTGCCATATTTTTGCATATATAGGCCATATTTCGACCATCTGTGTGCTACATTTGTGCCATATTTTAGCAATATATATGCCATATTTTAGGCATATATTTGCCATATTTTAGCTGTATATGAATCTTATTTATGACATATTTGTGCCATGTTATAGCTATATATGGGCCATATTTTGGCTATATTTGGGCCGTATTTTTGCAATATCTGGGCCCTATTTGTGCCATATTTGTGTTATATTTTAGGCATATATAGGCCATATTTTAACCTCATATGGGCCTTCTTTGTGTCACATTTCGGCCGTATTTTTGCCATATTTATGCCGTGTTTTGGACATATCTGGGCAATATTTGTGCCATATTTCTGCAATATTTAGTTAGATGTGTGCTATATTTCGGCCATATTATAGTCATATTTGTGACATATTTTAGCTTTATATGGGTCTGATTTATGCCATATTTTGGCTATATTTGTGCCGTATAAGTGCCATATCTGGGCTATATTTTTGCTTTAACTGGGCCATATTTGTGCTATAATTGTGCCATATTTATGCCATATTTCAGGCATACTTTAGCACTATATGGGCCATATTTGTTCCATATTACGACCGAATTTGTGCCATATTTAGACCATATTTGTGCTATATTTCGGCCATATTTTTGCCATATATTGGCCGTATTTTCGCCATATTTAGGCCGAGTTATGGACATATCTGGGCCATATTTCTGTTATCTTTTAGTTTGATTTGGGCCATCTTTCGGCCATATTTTAGCCATATTTGTGCCATATTTTGGCCATATATGGGCCAAATTTGCGCCATATTTCGACCATATTTGTGCTATTTTCAGGCCATATTTGTGTTATATTTCGTCCATATTTGTGCCATATTGTGGCCAAATATAAGCCATATTTGCGCTATATTTCGACCATATTAGTGCTATATTTGTGCTATATTTAGGCCATATTTGTGCCATATTTTAGACATATATAGGCCATATTTAGGCCAAGTATGGGCCATATTTGCGACATATTTCGACCATATTTTTGCTATATTTGTGCCATATTTAGGCCATATTTGTGCTATATTGCGGGTATATTTGTGCCATATTTTGGCCAAATATGGGCCATATTTTGGCCAAATATGGGCCATATTTGGCCAAATATGGGCCATATTTCCCATATTTCGACGATCGTTGTGCTATATTTGTGTTATATTTTAACAATATATTGGCCTTATTTGTGCTATATTTTAGCCATATATAGGCTATATTTGTGCCATGTTTTAGTCATATATGAGCCATATTTTGTCTATATTTGTGCCGTATTCGTGCCATATCTGGGCCATATTTGTTCCATATCTGTGCCATTTTTGTGCTATATTTCGGCCATATTTTAGCCATATATTTGCCATATTTTAGCTGAATATGAGTCTTATTTATAGCATATTTGTGCCCCATTTGTGCTATATTTCGGCCCCATTTGTGCCATATTTTAGCTATATATAGTAGGGTAGGTTAAAAAAATCAACTATTTTTTTTTTTACAATTAATACGGAAAATTGGGTTACTAGGCACCTTAAAAAAATTCTCACCAAATATGGACTCTTAATTTTAATAGGAAGATCCTCCGCGTCATAGTTTTTCATTTTTTTCTCAGTCCAATAGAAAAAAATTCATTCCTCATCATTAATTGGTCGTACAGAAAAAATTTTTCTAAGAATTTTGTAGGAAATTTAATGCTCTACAAAAAAGGTATCTTATGTTTTTTCCGTAAACCTCACCATTTCACTAATATTGAAGATTTAAGATTGATTATTTTAAGTCAAATGTCACTTTTGTTTATGAATTTTATAACTCGACAAGAAATGGCTATTATTGAATGGGCAATAGAAATTTTTGTAGCAAATTAACTGCTCTATAAAAATGGTATCTTATGTTTTGGCGATTAAATTAATCGTTCAAAAGATATTCATCATCAAACTTTCATGTATATCGATTTTAAGAGTTTTTGATTAAATAATCGAAAAATTTCAATTTAATCTATCAGTTTTGAGAAAATTTACACGAAAAAAATTTTTTTTCATCAACTGAGAAACTTCAAAATGTTTTTCAAGCTTTTTTTTATGTGTAAGTATTTTTATCTACATTTAAAAAAATAAATTGTACATTATTTATCGCTTAGTTAATCATTTATCAATAAAAAAAGCAAAGTTTTCATTATAAATATATTATGATTTCAGTTTTAGAGAAAAAAATGTCCAATTAGTTATAAGAAAGTTTTTTATTTCAATTTTCAACTGAGCTATTTATTTTCAAACAATTTTTTGTTGCAAGTAGGGTAGTTTTTTCGATGCTCTTTCACAACTTGCAATAAAAATTGAAATTGCTCTTCGTCTTTCGTTAAGCATTGGTTATATTCACTTACTAATGCGACACCTCGCTCTGCCACATCATTAACAACTTTCAATTGTGCGAAAAATTCTTTATTTTCATTATAACTCTCATCAGTAGACCATAAATCAATATTTTTGTCAAGAAAATCATACGGCAGATCAAAGATCTCAAAAAGTTTTAATGACTTCTTAGAAACAAAGTCACTTATATTTTTTTGCAGAATTAAATGTAAATTTTTTCTATCAATAATAAATCTTCTTGCTTTAGAATCTGTACCTTCGCGAGTCTTAACAGCTTCGACAATATTCTTCTTTATGTTTAATGGAACGGTATCATCAAAAAGTGATAAAATAGCAAGTTCATCACTTAAGTACCATAAATGTGAAGTCATTTTTTCACATGTAGCCAAGGAAATTAAAGAATTAATTTTACTGTACTCAATTAAATTTTTCATAAACTCTAAGTCGTGATTAGCAGCAGAAGTCGCAGAAGTTGATGAAAACCAAGCTTTTACATACACCATAACTATAAAAATACAAAATTGTCGAAGACCATCCAATTCTTTCTTAGAAAGGTCAAATTCATCTCTAAAAATAAACATTTTTAGGCAATAAATTGCCTTTGCCATCCATCTTGCATGATGAACTGCACCAGGACGCTTGAAGAAAACTTGCTCTCGTGGCATTTCTCCCAGAAAAATTAATGACAATTCCAATATTTCTTTATAGTCATCTCGGGGTTGCGATAACTACCAAAAGTAATCAATTATTCGTAAAAAATCAAAAATTATCCTCTACACTTAAAATTGTATTTAAATAATACCTGTAAGTATCGCTTAATAAATGAAGATAGATTATTTTTTTCATTCGTAATAATATTAGCAACAATACTATCTTCAACACCAGATTTATACTTCGTTTTATCGAATGTGTCCCAAAATTTTTTGAATCTGCCAAATATTGGAACATTTGGTCCGGATGATACTGGCCAATAGACTTCGAATGCACTCCTTAAAATGATCTCATAAATATGATGGCGACATGGTAACCAAATTAATTCTTTTCCTAAGGCCTTTTCAATTTCTTTACATGTACCATGATGGATTCCTGTATAGTAAAAATAGATAATTACACTTTAAGTTCTGTATTTAATAAAAATTGTAACGCATATTTAAAATCTATAAATAAATAAAGAATTATAACTAATGGGCACGTGTCGAAAATTTAATTAATGTATGAAAACAATTCAACTAGAACGATGAAAATAAAATTTTCTTTTAAATATTTTATCATTGATTAGTTACCCGTATTAACCGCAGTCGTGTCAAAACACATCGCCTTGATGTAACTAATAATACCCCATTGATTTAACGTTGACAAGATGGTTGCTGTTTGATTTTCTGCCGATCCACTATTCATTTTTGGAACTCCAAGTAACTGCTCAGTACCAAAAGCAGTCAAAATAATCGGTAATCGATCCACAAATTTCGATTCAGAAATGTCATTCAGTATTTTCCCATCCCAATGCACGACATATTTATCATGAGCTTTGAAGTTATCTTTTAGTCCTATAGCAATGTCTTTTCGTAAGAGCATGCGAGTTCGTTGAATTGTTCGATAACTAAGAGTTGTATCTTCTACATTAACACCAACACTTGATAGAACTGGAGCAATAATGAACATCGCATTTCTACTACTAACATTAGCTCTGTCGAGTGCTGAGATAAGCTCTGGAGTTAGAATATTTATTTTTGCTCGTGTTGTCGGTATTTGAGGCACATACTCTAAATCTGAACCGAAATTTGTAGCTTGACTTAATGTAAGGGTTGAAGATGACTCTGATTCCTCACTTCGAACAATCTCATGGCTGGTTGAGGGTTGATTCAAATCTAAAATAAGCGTTGTTATTTAATTAATGGAAGCAAAAATATGGAACTCATTCATTTTGACATCAAATAAGGAACACAAAGAGTTTTTTATTTATCATCTACGAACATATTGACATTTATGATATAATTAATTAGAAAAACAATAATATACTTTATTATTCATAATTTATAATCAATTTAATTTATTTTCAATTCTGATTAAAATTTATAATAATTAAATGTTGTAAATACTCACGACTTTCATCTACTTCCATCGTATTCATAGTACTGTTTAATTTATTTGGGTTATTTGAAAGAATTTCTTTCCGGGTATCACTTTTTTGATTTGAATATAGTTCACGAATATCATTATCAAGCAGTTTTATTGATTTATGATCTACAATATCAAATAATGCTTTGATTTCATTCTGAAATATTATTACATTTTTGTTTTGGGCTGATGATTTTTTTCGCACAAAAGATTTTTGCAATTTCAACCATCGGTTATGATAGCGAAGAATTTTTTGTATTACATTAGTTGATCCACTAGTCGGAATCTGGTTGTTTTTCCATAGTTCAATAACTTGATCAGTTGCATTTTTAGCACTTTGTTTGATAGAACATTTTAACACTTTGAGCTGATAAAAAAAAACACTCATAACCTCTTTCACTGTTGGCAACTTACGTTCTGAAATTTTTTGCATGGGTTTTCCGATCAAATGAATTTCCTTATCCATATTTTCGATAAATATATAAATTTATGTAGTGACCGCAAAATTTGTAAATATTTAATCGTTTTATCACATATACAAGATCATAACTTGTGGAAACACTAGAAATGCTGTAGAAAATGTAAACAAATAAAAACAATATAACTATAAAGAAAAATGTAGGTGGCGCTAGTTCACAAGGGAAACAGAGTAAATAGAATACAAAACAAAAATTCTCTACAGAAGAAATTTTCCCAAGGACAATATACAGCTGTAGTGGAAAAATTTTTTAAGACGTTTTGAAGACGTTATAAAAAAACAACATGATCGTGATTTCTAATGATGAAAAATAAAAAGTTTGGAATTATTGAATAAAAATTTTGAAAACAAAATTCAAATAATACTTACATTAAAGACAAAAAATGAAATTTTCTCAAAACTGATAGATTAAATTGAAATTTTTCGATTATTTAATCAAAAACTCTTAAAATCGGTATACATGAAAGTTTGATGATGAATATCTTTTGAACGCTTAATTTAATCGCCAAAACATAAGATACCATTTTTATAGAGCAGTTAATTTGCTACAAAAATTTCTATTGCCCATTCAATAATAGCCATTTCTTGTCGAGTTATAAAATTCATAAACAAAAGTGACATTTGACTTAAAATAATCAATCTTAAATCTTCAATATTAGTGAAATGGTGAGGTTTACGGAAAAAACATAAGATACCTTTTTTGTAGAGCATTAAATTTCCTACAAAATTCTTAAAAAAATTTTTTCTGTACGACCAATTAATGATGAGGAATGAATTTTTTTCTATTGGACTGAGAAAAAAATGAAAAACTACGACGCGGAGGATCTTCCTATTAAAATTATGAGTTCATATTTGGTGAGAATTTTTTTAAGGTGCCTAGTAACCCATTTTTCCGTATTAATTGTAAAAAAAAAAATAGTTGATTTTTTTGACCCACCCTAATATATAGGCTATATTTCCGCAATGAATAGACCATATTTAGGCTATATATGTCCCATATTTCGGCCATATATTTTCTATATTTTAGCTGTATATGAGTCTTATTTATGCAATATTTGTGCCATGTTTTAACTATATATGGGCCATATTTTGGCTATATTTGGGCCGAATTTTTGTAATATCTGGGCCATATTTGTGCCATGATTGTGCCATATTTCGGCCATATTTCAGGCATACTTTAGCACTATATGCCCCATATTTGCTCCATATTTCGACCGTATTTGTGCCATATTTAGGCCCTATTTGTGCCATATTTTGGCCATATATGGGCCATATCTGGGCCATATTTGTGCCATATTTCTGCGAAATTTTAGTTAGATTTGTGCCATATTTCGGCTATATTTTAGCCATATTTGTGACATATTTTAGCTTTATATGGGTCTGATTTATGCCATATTTTTGCTATATTTGTGCCATATTTGTGCTATATTTGTGCCATATTTGTGCCATATCTGGGCTATATTTGTGCCATATCTGGGCCATATTTCAGGCATACTTTAGTACTGTATGGGCCATATTTGTTTCATATTTCGGTCATATTTGTGCCATATTTAGGCCATATTTGTGCTATATCGGCCATATTTTGGCCATATATGGGCCATATTTGCGCCATATTTCGACCATCTTTGTGCTATATTGGTGCCAAATTTTAGCAATATATAGGCCATATTTGTGCTATATTTTAGCCATATATGGGCTATATATAGTCTATATTTGAGCAATGAATAGACCATATTTGGCCCATATTTGTCCCATATTTTAGCAATATATTTGCCTTGTTTTAGCTGAATATGAGTCTTATTTACGCCATATTTGTGCCATGTGTTTGCTATATATGGGCCATTTTTTGGCTATATTTGTGCCGTATTTTTGCAATATCTGGGTCATATTAGTGCCATAATTGTGCTATATTTCGGCCATATTTCAGGCATACTTTAGCACTATATGCGCCATATTTGTTCCATATTTCGACCGTATTTGTGCCATCTTTGTGCTATAATTCGGACATATTTTGGCCATATTGTAACAGGGTAAAATTACCCTTAATCGATAAGTCACCGGATATCGATAATTATTCGACATAGCACTGGCGCGTCTCGATCTTCGGGCCTAAAGGGGGAATAGGAGGGGGTGAGTTTGGGTTAAAATAGTTGAGCCGTGCAGTGAAAAAGGGAGAAGTAGTGTGACCGCCAGACTGAGTGCCACGGAAATCAAGAAGGACCGATCCCCGGAGTAGTGACGAGACGAAGGAAGCCAACTACAACTAGGACTTCATCCTCAACGAGTGAGTTGGATCATCGTTTTGTTCGTCAAGGTATCAATTGTTGCTCTGTGGGAGAGAAGTGGACCGCGGTTTACCGAATGCCCAGTTACTTCTCCTCTTAATAATTAAAATTTATATATAAATTAATTGTGGAATAATTGCTAGTTTTGAATTTGGTGATTTTCTTGGGGGTTTATACCCGAAAATCTCTCAATTGACCTTGCGGGAAAATTTAATATCTGAGAATCATCAATTAATTATTTAATATCCGAATATTTCGTTAATGTTATTGTGTAAATTTTATAACAAATAACTTAGTAAAATTGATGGATTTTTGTCCTTGAAAAAAATCGACAAATTTTGATTCGTGGAATTTAAGTCAAGCGTCATTTTTGTGTCGTAGTAAATTCCAATACCCAAGGTCAAGCGAAACAGCTAGCAAATATTTTAGCAGTCAAGGTGAATTATCTCAATTGTGTCAAATTTTTATGTGATAAAAGAAGAAGAGATTATTGATAATATTTATATTTAGAATTAATTATTAAGAATTTTATATTGAGAATTAATTATTAAGAATATTTTACATTAAGAAAATTATTAAGAGTTAATTATTGACGATAAGAAGATTGGAAAATTATTGAATATTTTATATTAGGAAAGTTATTAATTGAAAATATTATAGAGTAGAAATTATTAAGAATTTTATATTAAGAATTAATTGTTGAAAATAATATATAGTGGAAAATTTATCGAAGTTAATTTATGTTGTAAAATTAATTATATCGTGAAATTTAGTAAATTTTGGGATTAAGTCCGTGATTGATTAAATTAATTTTACTGAATTTGATAATTATCGACGTGGATATCAAGTCCAAGGAATTATTAAGTGAGTTAAAATTGTCATAGTAAAGGTTTATAATTAACAAAAGTTAATTCAAGGCATTAAGCCTCTGGTTCTATGGAGATTAGTTCAAGGTTAATTTGAGAATTGGTTGTTAATTGAAAATTGTCGTTTTATTAATTACTAATGATTGAATAATTTATTTTAATAATATTGTAATTAAATTAAAATCATTTTTAAAATTGTAAAATCAATTAAGCGAAGTGTGGGTTATGTGTGTGAAGAATTGTACGGGTTATGTGTGATAGAGAGTGTTAATAGTGTTAAGTTCGGTAGTCCGGTGGACTTAATTTTAAGTTAAAGTGTGTAAAGTTAGTTCGTTTTGGTAGTCCGGTGGACTTATAATTTTAAGCTTAGTTTTAGGACAGGTGTGGGAGACCGTTTGTTAGAAAAAGCCCATTAGTTTAGGACAGGTGTGGGAGACCGTTTGTTAGAAAAAGCCCATAGTTTTAGGACAGGTGTGGGAGACCGTTTGTTAGAAAAAGCCCATTAGTTTTACGCCAGGTGTGGGAGACCGTTTGTTGAAAAAGCCCGTCTAGTCATCGTATCGTCGTTGGAAGGTTCGTTTGTAAATATCGTTATTTCGCAGTTTATTCTCCGCTTCGTTAGTTAATAAGTTAGTTATAGTGTGTGAGTGAGCGCTTAAATTGTTAAGTTTGTTAAATAATATTGTTAATAAATATTGATCAATTTTGTTAATTAAATTTTTATTATTCAACAGCACCTTCCTCCACTCTCTCTACCCTAAGATTAAGTTTTCTCAGCTCTGGACCGGTTCCAGGAACCGTGATTAAAAATCCTGGTGGCGCCCTAATAATTATATTGTTGTTTAGTTTTGTTGTTTATTTATTTAAAAATTGATTAAGGGCTAACCTGAGCAGGTAAAGCTGTTACAATATTAGGCCATATTTGCGCCATAATTCGCCCATATTTGTGTTATGTTTTAGCAATATTTGGGCCATATTTTAGCTGCATATGGGCCTTATTTGTGCCATATTTTGGCCATATTTCGACGATCTTTGTGCTATATTTTTGCCATATTTTAATAATATATAGGCCATATATGTGCCATATTTTAGTTAGATATGTGCCATCTTTCGGCCATATTTTAGCAATATTTGTGCCATATTATGGCCATATATGGGCCATATTTCGACCGTATTTGTGCTATATTTCGGCAATATTTGAGCCATATTTCGTCCATATTTTAGCTGTATATGAGTCTTATTTATGCCATATTTGTGCCATGTTATAGCGATATATGGGACATAATTTGGCTATATTTGGGCCATATGTTTGCAATATCTGGACCATATTTGCGCCATATTTTAGGGATATATATGGGCCATATTTGTGTTATATTTTAGCCATATATGGGCCATATTTTAGCCGCATATGGGCCTTATTTGTGGCATATTTTGGCCGTATTTTTGCCATATTTAGGCCGAGTTATAGACATATCTGGGCCATATTTCTGCCATCTTTTAGTTAGATTTGTGCCATATTTCGGCCATATTTTTGCCATCCTTTAGCTGTATATGAGTCTTATTTATGCCATATTTGTGCCACGTTTTAGCCATATATGAGCCATATTTTAGCTATATTTGTGCCATATTTCGACCATATTTGTGCTATATTTGTGCCATATTTTTGCATATATAGGCTATATTTCGACCATCTGTTGCTACTTTGTGCCATATTTAGAATATATGCCATTTTTAGGCATATATTTGCCATATTTTAGCTGTATATGAATCTTATTTATGACATATTTGTGCAATTATAGCTATATATGGGCCATATTTTTGGTATATTTGGGCCGTATTTTTGCAATATCTGGGCACTATTTGTGCCATATTTGTGTATATTTAGGCATATATGGGCCATATTTTAGCCGCTATGGGCCTTCTTTGTGTCACATTTCGCCGTATTTTTGCATATTTATGTCGTGTTTTGGACATATCTGGGCAATATTTGTGCCATATTTCTGCAATAATTTAGTTAGATGTGTGCTATATTTCGGCCATATTATAGCCATATTTGTGACATATGTTAGCTTTATATGGGTCTGATTTATGCCATATTTTGGCTATATTTGTGCCGTATTTGTGCCATATCTGGGCTATATTTCTGCTATAACTGGGCCATAATTGTGCCTTATTTAGGCCATATTTCAGCCATACTTTAGCACTATATGGGCCATATTTGTTCCATATTACGACAGTATTTGTGCCATATTTAGACCATATTTGTGCTATATTTCGGCCATATTTTTGCCATATATTGGCCATATTTGCGCCATATTTCGGCCATATTTTTGCTATATTTATGTTATGTTTTAGCCATATATGGGTCATATTTTAGCCTCATATGGGCCTTATTTGTGACATATTTCGGCCGTATTTTCGCCATATTTAGGCCGAGTTATGGACATATCTGGGCCATATTTCTGCCATCTTTTAGTTTGATTTGGGCCAGCTTTCGGCCATATTTTAGCCATATTTGTGACATATGTTAGCTTTATATGGGTCTGATTTATGCCATATTTTGGCTATATTTGTGCCGTATTTGTGCCATATCTGGGCTATATTTCTGCTATAACTGGGCCATAATTGTGCCTTATTTAGGCCATATTTCAGCCATTCTTTAGCACTATATGGGCCATATTTGTTCCATATTACGACAGTATTTGTGCCATATTTAGACCATATTTGTGCTATATTTCGGCCATATTTTTGCCATATATTGCCATATTTGCGCCATATTTCGGCCATATTTTTGCTATATTTATGTTATGTTTAGCCATATATGGGTCATATTTTAGCCTCATATGGGCCTTATTTGTGACATATTTCGGCCGTATTTTCGCCATATTTAGGCCGAGTTATGGACATATCTGGGCCATATTTCTGCCATCTTTTAGTTTGATTTGGGCCAGCTTTCGGCCATATTTTAGCCATATTTTGTGCCATATTTTGGCCATATATGGGCCAAATTTCGCCATTTCGACCATTTTGTGTTATTTTCAGGCCATATTTGTGTTATTTCGACTATATTTGTGCCATATTTTGGCCAAATATAAGCCATATTGCGCCATATTTCGACCATATTAGTGCTATATTTGTTGCTATATTTAGGCCATTTGTGCCATATTTTAGACATATATAGGCCATATTAGGCCAAGTATGGGCCATATTTGCGACATATTTCGACCATATTTTTGGTATATTTGTGCCATATTTAGGCCATATTTGTGCTATATTGCGGGTATATTGTGCCATATTTTGGCCAATATGGCCATATTTGGCCAAAATATGGGCCATATTTTGGCCAAATATGGGCCATATTTTGGCCAAATATGGGCCATATTTGCTCCATATTTCGACGATCTTTGTGCTATATTTGTGTGATATTTTACCAATATATAGGCCATATTTGTTCCATATTTTAGCCATATATAGGCTATATTTGTGCCATGTTTTAGTCATATATGAGCCATATTTTGTCTATATTTGTGCCGTATTTGTGCCATATCTGGGCCATATTTGTTCCATATCTGTGCCATTTTTGTGCTATATTTCGGCCATATTTTAGCCATATATTTGCCATATTTTAGCTGAATATGAGTCTTATTTATAGCATATTTGTGCCCCATTTGTGCTATATTTCGGCACCATTTGTGCCATATTTTAGCTATATATAGGCCATATTTACGCAATGAATAGACCATATTTAGGCTATATATGTCCCATATTTCGGCCATATATTTTCTATATTTTAGCTGTATATGAGTCTTATTTATGCAATATTTGTGCCATGTTTTAACTATATATAGGCCATATTTTGGCTATATTTGGGCCGAATTTTTGTAATATCTGGGCCATATTTGTGCCATGATTGTGCCATATTTCGGCCATATTTCAGGCATACTTTAGCACTATATGCCCATATTTGCTCCATATTTCGACCGTATTTGTGCCATATTTTAGGCCCGATTTGTGCCATATTTTGGCCAATATATGGGCCATATCTGGACCATATTTGTGCCATATTTCTGCGAAATTTTAGTTAGATTTGTGCCATATTTCGGCTATATTTTGGCCATATTTGTGACATATTTTAGCTTTATATGGGTCTGATTTATGCCATATTTTTGCTATATTTGTGCTATATTTGTGCCATATTTGTGCCATATCTGGGCTATATTTGTGCCATATCTGGGCCATATTTCAGGCATACTTTAGTACTGTATGGGCCATATTTGTTTCATATTTCGGTCAAATTTGTGCCATATTTAGGCCATATTTGTGCTATATTTGTGCTATATTTCGGCCATGTTTGTGATATATTTTGGCCAAATATGGGCCATATTTGCGCCATATTGCGACCATATTTGTGCAATATTTGTGTTATATTTTAACAATATATTGGCCTTATTTGTGCTCTATTTTAGCCATATATAGGCTATATTTGTGCCATGTTTTAGCCATATATGAGCCGTATTTTAAATATATTTGTGCCGTATTTGTGCCATATCTAGGCTATATTTGTGCCATATCTGGGCCATATTTGTGCCATATTTCTGCAATATTTTAGCTAGATGTGTGCCATATTTCGGCTATATTATAGCCATATTTGTAACATATTTTAGCTTTATATGGGTCTGATTTATGCCATATTTTGGCTATATTTGAGCCGTATTTGTGCATTATCTGGGCTATATTTGTGCCATAACTGGGCCATATCTGTGCCATAACTGTTCAATATTTCAGCCATATTTCACGCATATTTTGTCACTATATTGGCAATATTTGTTCCATATTTGGACCGTATTTGTGCAATATTTGTACCATATTTAGGCTATATTTGTGCCATATTTTGGCCATATCAGGGCCATATTTGCGCCATATTTCGGCCATATTTGTTCCATATTTGTGTTATGTTTTAGCTATATATGGGCCATATTTTCGCCGCATATGGGCCTTATTTGTGCCATTTTTCAGATGATTTTGGACATATTTGGGCCATATTTTAGCCATATATAGGCGATATTTCAGCCATATATAGGCCATATTTCGGCAATGAATAGACCATATTTGGGCCATATTTGTCCCATATTTCGGCCATATTTATGCCTTATTTTAGCTGTATATGAGTCTTATTTATGCCATATTTGTGCCATGTTTTAGCCAAATATGAACCATATTTTGGCTTTATTTGTGCCGTATTGGTGCCATATCTGGGCTATATTTGTTCCATATCTGAGCTATATTTGTGCTATATCTAGGCAATATTTGTGCCATATCTGTGCCATAATTGTGCAATATTTCGGCCATATTTCACGTATATTTCATCACTATATTGGCAATATTTGTTCCATATTTCGACCGTATTTGTGCAATATTTGTCCTATATTTCGGCCATATTAGTGCCATATATTGGCCATATATGGGCCATTTTTACGCCATATTTAGACCATATTTGTGCCATATTTAGGCCATATTTGTGCCATATTTTAGCTATATATAGGCCATATTTCAGCAATGAATAGACCATATTTAGGCTATATTTGTCCCATATTTCGGCCATATATTTGCTATATTTTAGATGTATATGAGTCTTATTTATGCAATATTTGTTCCATGTTTTAGCTATATATGGGCCATATTTTGGCTATATTTGGGCCTTATTTTTGTAATATTTGGGCCATATTTATGCCATAATTGTGCCATATTTCGGCCATAGTTCAGGCATACTTTAGCACTATATGCCCCATATTTGCTCCATATTTCGTCCGTATTTGTGCCACATTTAGGCCCTATTTGTGCCATATTTTAGCTATATATGGGCCATATCTGGGCCATATTTGTGCCATATTTTAGTTAGATTTGTGCCATATTTCGGCTATATTTTAGCCATATTTGTGACATATTTTAGCTTTATATGGGTCTGATTTATGCCATGTTTTTGCTATATTTGTACCGTATTTGTGGCATATCTGGGCTATATTTGTGCCATATTCAAGCCATATATGTGCCACATTTTGGCCATATTTTAGCCATGTATGGGCGATATTTGTGCCGTATTTGTGCCATATTTCAGCGATATTTGGGCCATATTTTGGTTTCAATTTGGGCCATATTTGTGCCATATGTTGGCCTAGATTGTCCAATATTTCGGCCATATTTGTGCTATATTTTAGCCATATATGGGCCTCATTTGTGGCATATTTTGGCCATATTTGTGCCATATTTCGGCAATATTTGGGCCGCATTTTGGCCATATCTGGGCCATATTTCGGTTATAATTGTGCCGTATATATGCCATATCTCGGCTATATTTGTGCCATCGTTTGTCCTTATTTCTGCCATATTTCGGCAATATTTTAGCCATATTTTGGCTATATATGTGCCGTATTTGTGCTATATTTCGCCTATATTTTGGCCATATTTGTGCCATTTTTTAGCTATATATGGGCCATATTAGTGCTATATTTTGGCCATATATGCGCCAAATTTGTGCCATATTTCGGCTGTATATGCATCTTATTCTTGCCATATTTGTGAAATATTTTATCCATATATGGGCCATATTTTGGCCATATATGTGCCATATTTGTGCCATATTTCGGCTATATTTTAGCTATATCTGTGCCATATTTTAGCCATATATGGGCCATATTTGTGGCATATGTTGGCCTTGATTGTCCTTTTTTTCGGCCATATTTGTGCTATATTTTAGCTATTTATAAGCCATATTTGTGCCATATTTTATCTATATATGGGCCATATTAGTCCCATATTTCGAGCATATTCTAGCTATATTTTTGCCATAATTTAGCTGTATATAATTCTTATTTATGCCAAATTTGTGCCATGTATTAGATATATATGGGCCATATTTTGGCTGTATTTGGGCCGTATTTTTGCAATATCGGGGCCATATTTGTGCCATATTTTAGGGATATATATGGGCCATATTTGTGCTATATTATAGCCATATCTGGGCGATATTTGTGATATATTTCGGCCATATGTTAGCCATATATTGGCCTTACTTGTGACATATTTTGGATACATATGGGTCATTTTTGTGCCATATTTTAGCCATATTTGTGCGATATTTGTGCCATATTTGAGCTATGTTTTAGCCATATATGGGCCATATTTTTGCCATATTTCAGCTATATTAGGGACGAATTTGTGCCATATCTGGGCCGTATTTGTGCCATATTTTGGCCATAATTTGACCATCTTTGTGCTATATTTTTTCCATATTTTAACAATATATGGGCCATATTTTGACCATATTTGCGCCATGATTCGAGCATATTTGTGCTATATTTAGGCCATATTTCGACGATCTTTGTGCTATATTTGGACCATATTTAGGATATATTTGTGCCATATTTTGGCCATATCAGGGCCATATAATTGCCATATATCTGCCATATTTTAGTTAGGTTTGTGTCATATTTCGGCCATATTCTAGCCATATTTGTGACATATTTTAGCCTTATATGTGTCTGATTTAAGCTATATTTTGGCTATATTTGTGCCGTATTTGTGCCATATCTGGGCTATGTTTGTACCATATCTGGGCCATATATGTGCGATAGTAGTGTCATATTTCGGCCATATTTCAGGCATACCTTAGCTCTATATGGGCCATATATGTTCCATATTGCGACCGTATTTGTGCCATATTTAGGCTATATTTGTGCTATATTTCGGCCATATTTTAGCCATATATGGGCCATATTTGCGCCATATTTCGGCCATATTTTTGCTATATTTATGTTATGTTTTAGCTTATATATGGGCCATTTTTAGCGCATATGGGCCTTATTTGTGGCATATTTCGGCCGTATTTTCGCCATATCTAGGCCGAGTTATGGACATATCTGGGCCATTTTTCTGCCATCTTTTAGTTTGATTTGGGCCATCTTTCGGCCATATTTTAGCTATATTTGTGCCATATTTTGGCCATATATGAGCCAAATTTGCGCCATATTTCGACCATATTTATGCTATTTTCAGGCCATATTTGTGCTATATTTCGACCATATTTGTGCCATATTTTGTCCAAATATAAGCCATATTTGCGCCATATTTCGACCATATTAGTGCTATATTTGTGCTATATTTAGGCCATATTTGTGCCATATTTTAGCCATATATAGGCCATATTTAGGCCAAGTAGGGGCCATATTTGCGCCATATTTCAACCATATTTTTGCTATATTTGTGCCATATTTGTGCTATATTGCGGGTATATTTGTGCCATATTTTGGCCAAATATGGGCCATATTTGCTCCATATTTCGACGATCTTTGTGCTATATTTGTGTGATATTTTTCGAATATATAGGCCATATTTGTTCCATATATTATCCATATATAGGCTATATATGAGCCATATTTTGTCTATATTTGTTCCATATCTGGGCTATATTTGTGCTATATCTGAGCCATATTTGTGCTATATCTGTGCCATATTTCGGCCATATTTGTGATATATTTTGGCGAAATAAGGGCCATATTTGCGCCATATTGCGACCATATCTGTGCTATATTTGTGTTATATTTTAACAATATATTGGCCTTATTTGTGCTATATTTGAGCCATATATAGGCTATATTTGTGCCATGTTTTAGTCATATATGAGCCATATTTTGTCTATATTTGTGCCGTATTTGTGCCATATCTGGGCCATATTTGTTCCATATCTGTGCCATTTTTGCTATATTCGGCCATATATAGCCATATATTTGCCATATTTTAGTGAATATTAGTCTTATTATAAGCATATTTGTGCCCATTTGTTGCTATATTTCCGCCCCATTTGTGCCATATTTTGGCCATATATGGGTCTGATTTGTGCCATATTTCGGCAATATTTGGGCCGCATTTTGGCCATATCTGGGCCATATTTCGGTTATAATTGTGCCGTATATATGCCATATCTCGGCTATATTTGTGCCATCGTTTGTCCTTATTTCTGCCATATTCGGCAATATTTTAGCCATATTTTTGGCTATATATGTGCCGTTATTTGTGCTATATTTCGCCTATATTTTGGCCATATTGTGCCATTTTTTAGCTATTTATGGGCCATATTAGTGCTATATTTTGGCCATATATGCGCCAAATTTGTGCCATATTTCGGCTGTATATGCATCTTATTCTTGGCATATTTGTGAAATATTTTATCCATATATGGGCCATATTTTGGCCATATATGTGCCATATTTGTGCCATATTTCGGCTATATTTTAGCTATATCTGTGCCATATTTTAGCCATATATGGGCCATATTTGTGGCATATGTTGGCCTTGATTGTCCTTTTTTTCGGCCACTATTTGTGCTATATTTTAGCCATTTATAAGCCATATTTGTGCCATATTTTATCTATATATGGGCCATATTAGTCCCATATTTCGAGCATTCTAGCTATATTTTTGCCATAATTTAGCTGTATATAATTCTTATTTATGCCAAATTTGTGCCATGTATTAGATATATATGCCATATTTTGGCTGTATTGGCCGTATTTTTGCAATATCGGGCCATATTTGTGCCATATTTTAGGATATTATGGGCCAATTTGTGCTAATTATAGCCATATCTGGGCGATATTTGTGATATATTTCGGCCATATGTTAGCCATATATTGGCCTTACTTGTGACATATTTTGGATACATATGGGTCATTTTTGTGCCATATTTTAGCCATATTTGTGCGATATTTGTGCCATATTTGAGCTATGTTTTAGCCATATATGGGCCATATTTTTGCCATATTTCAGCTATATTAGGGACGAATTTGTGCCATATCTGGGCCGTATTTGAGCCATATTTTGGCCATAATTTGACCATCTTTGTGCTATATTTTTTCCATATTTTAACAATATATGGGCCATATTTTGACCATATTTGCGCCATGATTCGAGCATATTTGTGCTATATTTGTGCTATATTTAGGCCATATTTGCGCCATATTTCGACGATCTTTGTGCTATATTTGGACCATATTTAGGATATATTTGTGCCATATTTTGGCCATATCAGGGCCATATATTTGCCATATATCTGCCATATTTTAGTTAGGTTTGTGTCATATTTCGGCCATATTCTAGCCATATTTGTGACATATTTTAGCCTTATATGTGTCTGATTTAAGCTATATTTTGGCTATATTTGTGCCGTATTTGTGCCATATCTGGGCTATGTTTGTACCATATCTGGGCCATATATGTGCGATAGTAGTGTCATATTTCGGCCATATTTCAGGCATACCTTAGCTCTATATGGGCCATATATGTTCCATATTGCGACCGTATTTGTGCCATATTTAGGCTATATTTGTGCTATATTTCGGCCATATTTTAGCCATATATGGGCCATATTTGCGCCATATTTCGGCCATATTTGTGCTATATTTGTGTTATGTTTTAGCCATATATGGGCCATATTTCAGCGGCATATGGACCTTATTTGTGCCATATTTCGACCATTATTGCGCTTTATTTTTGCCATACTTTAACAATCTATAGGCCATATTTGTACCATATTATAGCCATATTTTAGGTAGATTTGTGCCATCGTTCGTCGATATTTTAGCAATATTAGTGCCATATTTTGGCCATATATGGGCCATATTTACGCCATATTTAGACCATATTTGTGCCATATTTAGGCCATATTTGTGCCATATTTTAGCTCAATATAGGCCATATTTCAGCAATGAATAGACCATATTTGGGCTATATTTGTCCCATATTTCGGCCATATATTTGCTATATTTTAGCTGTATATGAGTCTTATTTATGCAATATTTGTTCCATGTTTTAGCTATATATGGGCAATATTTTGGCTATATTTGGGCCGTAGTTTTGTAATATTTGGGCCATATTTGTGTCATAATTGTGCCATATTTCGGCCATATTTCAGGCATACTTTAGCACTATATGCCCCATATTTGCTCCATATTTCGACCGTATTTGTGCCACATTCAGGCCCTATTTGTGCCATATTTTGGCCATATATGGGCCATATCTGGGCCATATCTGGGCCATATTTGTGCCATATTTCTGCCATATTTTAGTTAGATTTGTGCCATATTTCGGCTATATTTTAGCCATATTTGTGACATATTTTAGCTTTATCTGGGTCTGATTTATGCCATATTTTTGCTATATTTGTACAGTATTTGTGCCATATTTCGGCTATATTTGTGATGAGTTTTTGCCAAATATGGGCCTTATTTGCGCCATATTGCGACCATATTTGTGCTATATTTGTGTTATATTTTAACAATATATTGGCCTTATTTGTGCTATATTTTAGCCATATATAGGCTATATTTGTGCCATGTTTTTGCCATATATGGGCCATATTTTTGCCATATTCCAGCTATATTAGGGACGTATTTGTGCCATATCTGGGCCATATTTGTGTTATATTTCGGCCATATTTCAGCCATATTTTAGCCATATATATGCCATAGATGTGCCATATTTCGGCCATATTTGCGTTATATTTTAGCCATATATGTGCCATATTTTAGCCGCATATGGGCCATATTTGTGCTATATTTAGGCCCGTGTTTTGGACATATCTGGGCCATAATTGTGCCATATTTTGGTTAGATTTGTGCCATATTTCGGCAATATTTTAGCCATATTTGTGACATATTATAGCTTTATATGGGTTTTATTTATGCCATATTTTGTCTATATTTGTGCCATATCTGTGCAATAAATGTGCCATATTTCACGCATATTCCAGGACTATATAGGCCATATTTGTTCCTTATTTTGACCGTATTTGTGCAATATTTAGGCCATATTTGTGCTATATTTCGGCCATATTTTAGCTATATTTTTGCCATCTTTTAGCTGTATATGATTCTTATTTATGCCATATTTGTGCCATATTTTAGCTATATATGTGCCATATTTTGGCAGTATTTGGGCCGTATTTTTACAATATCGGGGCCATATTTGTGCCATATTTTAGTGATATATATAGGCCATATTTGTGCTATATTTTAGCCATATATGGGCGATATTTGTGATATATTTCGGCCATATGTTTGCCATATGTTAGCCATATATTGGCCTTATTTGTGCCATATCTTGGCTACATATGGGCCATTTTTCGGCCATATTTGTGCTATATTTTAGCTATATATGGGCCATATTTGTGCCATATATTAGCCATATTTGTGCGATATTTGTGCTATATTTGTGCCATGTTTAAGCCATATATGGGCCATATTTTTGCCATATTTCAGCTATATTAGGGACGTATTTGTGCCATACCTGGGCCATATTTGTGTTATATTTTCGGCTATATTTCAGATATATTTTAGGTATATATGGGCGATATGTGTGCCATATTTTCGCCATATTTGTGCCATATTTTAGCAGT
Organism: Cotesia chilonis; assembly: GCA_018835575.1. Taxonomy (NCBI): domain Eukaryota; kingdom Metazoa; phylum Arthropoda; class Insecta; order Hymenoptera; family Braconidae; genus Cotesia; species Cotesia chilonis. Next base: position 40,698 of record RJVT01000290.1, read on the forward strand.
ATATGGGTCTTATTTATGCCATATTTTGGCTATATTTGTGCCGTATTTGTGTCATATCTGGGCCATATTTGTGCCATATCTGGGCCATATTTGTGCCATAGTTGTGCTATATTTCGGCCATATTTCAGGCATATTTTAGTCATATATGGGCGATATTTGTGATATATTTCGGCCATATTTGTGTCATATTTTAGCCATATATGGGCCGTATTTGTGCAATATGTTAGCCATATATTGGCCTTATTTGGACCATATTTTGACTATATATGGGCCATATTTCAGCGATATTTAGCCATATACGTGCCACATTTTAGCCATATTTGTGTTATATTTTAGCCATATACGGGCCATATTTTAGACGCATATGGGCCATATTTGTAGCATATTTTAGCCGTATATGGGCCATATTTCGACCGTATTTGTGCTATATTTTGCCCATATTTGTACTATATTTCGGCCATATTTTTGGCATATTTGTGCTATATTTCGGCCATATTTGTGCCATATTTTGGCCAAATATGGGCCATATTTGCGCCTTATTTCCACCATCTTTGTGCTATACTAATGTCATCCTTTAACAATATGTAGGCCATATTTGTGCCATATTTTAGCCATATATAGGCCATATTTGTGCAATGAATAGACCATATTTGGGCCATATTTGTCCCATATTTCTGCCATATTTAGCCTTATTTAAGCTGTATATGAGTCTTATTTATGTCATATTTGTGCCATGTTTTAGCCATATATGAGCCATATTTTGGCTATATTTGTGCCGTATTTGTGCCATATCTGGGCCATATTTTAGCCTCATATGGACCTTATTTGTGCTATATTTTGGCCATGTTTCGACCAACTTTGTGCTATATTTTTGCCATATTTTAACAATATATTGGCCATATTTGTTCCATATTTCAGTCATATATAGGCCAAATTTGAGCAATGACTAGACCATATTTGGGCGATATTTGCCCCATATTTCGGCCATATTTTAGCCATAGTTTTGCTATATTTTAGCTGTATATGAGTCTTATTTATGCCATATTTGTGCCATATTTTGGCTATATTTAGGTCGTATTTTTGCAATATCTGGACCATATTTGTGCCATATTTTAGGTATATATATGGGCCATATTTGATCAATATTTTAGCAATATATAGGCGATATTTGTGATATATTTCGGCCATATGTGTGCCATATGTTAACCGTATATTGGCATTATTCGTGCCATATTTTAGCTATATATCGAACATATTTGTGTCATATCTGAGCCAACTTTGTGCTATATATCGGTCATATTTCAGCAAGATTTTAGCTATATATGGGCCTAATTTTTTCTATACTTCGACCGTATTTGTGCCATATTTTCGTTATATTTTAGCCTTATATGTGCCATATTTTAGCCGCTTATGGGCCATATTTGTGGCATATTTTAGCCGTATAGGGGCCATATTTGTGCCATATTTCGACCGTATTTGTGTCATATTTTGCCAATATTTGGGCTATATTTCGGCCATATTTTGGCCATATTTGTGCCATATTTTGGCCAAAGATGGGCCCTATTTGCGCTATATTTCGACCATATATTTGCTATATTTTTGCCATATTTTATCTATATATAGGCCATATTTGGGCCATATATTGACCATATTTGGGCCATATTTGTCCCATATTTCGGCCCTATTTTGGCCATATTTGGGCCTTATTTGTGCTATATTTGGGCCTTATTTGTGCCATTTTCGGCCATATTTGAGTTATATTTTTGATATATATGGCCATATTTGTGGTATATTTCGGATATATTTGTGCCATATTTTGGCCATATATGGTCCCTATTTGCGCCATATTTCGACCATATATGTGCTATATTTGTGCCATATGTTTACTGTACATAGGTCATATTTAGGCGATATGTTGACCATATTTGGGCTATACTTGTCCCATATTTCGGCCCTATTTCGGCTATATATGGGCCTTATTTGTCCCATATTTGTGTTATATTTCAGATATATATGGGCCATATTTGTGTAATATTTCGGCAATAATTGGGTCGTATTTTGGCCATATCTGGGCCATATTTGGCCTATTTCGGCAATATTTTGGCCTTATTTCGAACATATTTGTGCCATATTTTGGCGTTATTTGTGCTATATTTAGGACATATGTGTGCTACATTGAAGCCATATATGGGCCATATTTTTGCAATATTTCGGCCATTTTTTAACCATATTTGTGCCATATTTTAGCTGTATATGCGTTTTATTTATAGCATATTTGTGCAATGTTTTAGCTATATATCTTACATATTGTTGCCATAAATTGGCCTTATTTTTGCCATATTTTGGCTATATATGGGCCATATTCCAACCATATTTGTGACATATTTTCGCTATATATGTGTCTTGATTATGCCATATTTGTGTCATGTTTTATCCACATATGGGCCATATTTGTCCCATATTTCTGTCGTATTTTGGCCATATCTGGGTCATATAAGTGCAAAATCCCAGCCAAATTTGTGCTATATTTTAGCCATATAAGAGCCATATTTGGGCCTTATTTTTGCTATATCTGGGCCATATTTGTGCTATATTTTAGCTATATATGGGCGATATTTGTAATATATTTCGGCCATATTTGTGCCATATTGTAGCCATATATGGGCCGTATTTGTGCCATATTTTAGACATAATTGTGCTATAGTTGTGCCATATTTGTGCCATCTTTCGGCCATATTTTAGCCATATTTAAGCCATATTTTAGCTGTATATGGGTCTTATTTATAACATATTTCTGCCATGTTTTATCCATATATAGAACATATTTTTGCCATTTATTGGACTTATTTGTGCCATCTATTGGCTATATATGGGCAATATTTGTGCTATATTTGTGCCATATTTTTGCATAAATAGGCCATATTTCGACCATCTGTGTGCTACATTTGTGCGATATTTTAGCTATATATATGCCATATTTTAGGCTTATATTTGCCATATTTTAGCTGTATATGAATCTTATTTATGACATATTTGTGCCATGTTGAAGCTATATATGGGCCATATTTTGGCTATATTTGGGCCGTATTTTTGCAATATCTGGGCCCTATTTGTGCCATATTTGTGTTATATTTTAGGCATACCCTTGCAACCTTCACCTCACTCTGGAATCACTCTGTATTCAGAGTCAGATTGAAATCATATTGAAACCAGTGTGGATCCAGAGTGGTTTTGTGCCTTTTTTCAGAGTCAAATCACAGTGAATCCAGAGTGATCCCAGAGTGAATTCAGAGTGATCCCAGAGTGAATTCAAAAATAAAACTAAAGTGAATTCAAAATGAAACTAGAGTTTTTCAGAATGTCTTGAAAATGTTTTCAACGTGGTTTAGCGCTTTTCAGAGTAAATTCGAATAATTCTCAATTTTATCCTTAGTATATTTATGATAACTTTAACACGAGTGTAGTGTATTGAGTTTTCATAATTTACCTAATTATATTAACAGTTAGACGACAAATGGTTAATAAATTGATAATCATATAGCATTTTTCGACTACATAATTAACAACCATTTCATTCTACAAAATAAGAGATAACAAATTTTGTAATTTAAAAATACTTTCAATTAGTTAAAGGTCTATTTTTATCTTTTTATATTAAATTATGAAGTCAACAGTGAATTTAGTATTATACATTATTAATTGGTTCCCTATTTAAAAATTTTTAAATTTGTGAATTTTTGTATGACTTAAAAAGATTTTATTTTGAAAATACTAGAAATTCACATAGGGATCAGTTTGATCCCGGGAAAAAAAATTATATATAATTCTATAGAACCATATATTCTATATATGATTTCATATAATTTATATATAACTATATGTCTTTACATATGTTTGTTTTTAAGATTATATGTAATTATATAAAGCTATATATAATTGCAAATAATTTATATATAACTGTACGTCAGTACAATTCCGGTCACTACATACATTCGTTTTTAAGATTATATATAATTTTTATTAAACTATAACTACATATAATAATTATATATAACTATATGTCATTACATGTATTTGTTTTTAATATTTGATCGAGCTAAATTTTAAATTATTTTAATTTTTAATTATTAAAATTTAACCAATTTAGACAATTAAATAATTGTCTTCGAATAAATTAATTTATTAATAGTTAATAAATCTTTCTATCAGTGTATATTGATAAATAATTTTACAAACGAAATAAAAAATTTTGTTCATTACGCATTGATCATGTATACGATTTGCATTACTTGTAGTTGTTAAAACTCTGATATTCAATTAATTCTCATCGGTAACTGGTAAAGAATTAGTCCTTTAAGCGTCAGGTCCCCAGGTTCGATTCCGAGCGTAACGGTTGTTTTTTTATTTGATT
>RJVT01000291.1:0-44645 GCA_018835575.1 Cotesia chilonis
TATATATTTTTTATTAGTATTATGATGGAAAATTGATCCCAAACGATTCTTCAAATTTTGATTTTAACAATTTTTTTTATAATGAAATTTTAGCACTTTTAATTAAAAATGGATTAAAAATCAAAGCAGAGTTATTTGTGAAATTTTCAGGATCATGGTCTGTCTATATTTTAATATATTCACGAATTAAAATTATTATTTATTTTCGTATTGTTAATTACTTTTAAGTTAAAAATTAAAATTTAACTAACTTCTCGAGCAAAAATGTTGTTTTTTATCGTCACATACTTTATCCATTTAAGTTTAAAATTCCGGATAAAATTTCACTGCTCGCCATTAGTTTAAACAAAATTAATTTATTTATGACAGCGCAGCCGCGCCGAGCGCTGTGGAAATGCCGCGCTGCCGAGCGTCTTGAACTACATTATGCTTTTATCTGTGTAATTTATAATAACATTACAAAATATTATTATAAAACAAATTTTATTATTTTTATCTTATAATTTTTATAATTATTATTAATAAATTTAATTTTTTTCAACAATGTTATAAAGAAAATACAATCATACATACTGGATAGAAAAAAAAGCTTAAATGATTAAATAATATATTCTGTAGTCAGTTATTTTTATTTTTTTTTAAAAACTCTGTTAATTAACACTGTTTCATCTTCTGAACAAGCCTACATTCTAATGAAAAATTTTCCAATGGTTTGTAATATGGAATTGGCGAGTATTTTTTATTGTTGTTAAGCGTTCAAATCGTGGTTGGTATTTTTTTTCATGTAGCTCATGATCTTTAATAGTACAGAAAGCAAATTAATTTTTTAAAAGAACTTTCGGCCCACTGAAAAAAGGAAAGTGCTGATGTTATGTGGTTATTCTTATCACGTTGAGAACTAGCCGATAAGCTTGTTCTTTACACTTCCTGCCAAGCCCACACGCTCCTTTGCATGAGATGTAGCGAAAAAGTCCAATCAGCATCACACCAAAATCATTTTTATGATTAACTAAATTGGCAAAATTTATTTATTTTTTATTGAAGCTGCTCCATCGGAAAAATACTTGATTTTTTTAATTTTGTCGGCACCAAATTTAGTTTTTAAAAATTCTATCAATTTAGTATTAAACAAATGTACCGAACTTGCATCGTGACTAACTTTTTCTGATATCACTAAAATTCTCATGCTTCTTCTCCATTTACTTTAAAATAAATGACATAGGGTGAAGTGTAGCTTGATCATTGGACCAATGGTGTGATTGAATAGCATCTTGAACGAAAAAAGAATAATTTTCGGAAAATCGAGACATACTACAAACTCTCCATCATCAATAGATTCTTTTTGTTTGGAGAAATAAGATGCTTGAGACTTAGACACAAAATCATGCTTCAACAGCTCGGACCATTTATTGCTTAACTCAGCCAAAAAATCTTCCTTCGAATACGTAGCTTCAACGATTTCAGTCCTGCAAAATTTCAAAAGAATCTATTAGATAATGAACTATGTATAAAAATCAATCATTAGAGAAATTAGTAAACCTAAATCTTTATTTAACCTTTATCCTTACCTATCGGTACTTTTCCATTGACTAAACGATATTTCTTTTATCTCGTGGCTCTCAATAATAATTTTAACTTATTAATGACAGCATCAACTTCTGGACACTTTTTACACGTCGAAAAAAAACATGATGATGTAGGTTGCGCGCAAACAGAGCTTTGAATCAAGTCATTAGAACTTTCAGTAAAATCAATACTTTTTTTTTTCAGTTCATTTTTTAGTCCATGTAATTGTAATTTTACATTCTGGTGAATTTTGCATACACATACGTTATGTGTTCCACTTTTTCCAGCAGAAATACATTCTCTCGGTCTTAAAGTTTGAAATTTAGTCTGCCCAATTTTTCATCCGGATATGTTTCTTTAAATTTTTTATTAAATCATGTATGTTAAAAAGTAAGAGTCTCTTTTGTTTCTGTATTTTTTTGCCATTTTCCAAAACCGTAACATAGTCTTTCATTCCAGGCATCACACGGCTAACATCATCTGATAAATAAAAATTTTTCACGCGATCAAGTGTTGAATTGTCCAGATTTTTACCTTTTTTAGAGTCAGGCCGAGACGCAAATCCTGATTTTTTCTAATATTTTTCGCAGCTTGTACCTTTCTTTGACACTTTAAACTCACGTCTTATCATTTTAATGGACCAATCCAGGGAAGAGTAGTCAAAACTTGGATTTTCTGGATCTACTAGTTTTTTTGATCAAAAGCAGACTTAAAATTATTTAACAGAACGTCACTAGAGTTTCATTATTAATATCATTACACTCAATTTTTTTACAGAAGTCAAAATAGCTTTCTACACTCAGCACACTTGACATCGTCTCAATTTTATCGGTGGTTCATCAACTTCCGATAGCAATTTATTAACTTTTTCAATTTTCAATTGATTGTCAATAGCATCACACTTGAAAGTCGGGTCTTTCTTGTCATCATCTCTAATTTTATCTACTTCTGGTTCAGTCGTATCAACAATAGGATCATTATTTATAGGTTTATTGCATGTATTTTTAAGTATCTCAGGTTCGCGGCCCAGATAAATTGCCCTTTCACAGAATTGCACATATATTTTCCTATAAGGCTTTGAATTGGCAAGCACGATTAGCTCTAATTAAAACTAATTTTTTACACATTATTGTGTTTTTTTTATTTAACGGATTGCAACATTTATTCACTCGGCCCATTTTAAATCACAGAAAATATTATTATTACAATCAAAAATTACAATACTTAAATATTAACTAAAAACACAACTCAACAACAGCTTTATTTTAAATATTATTTCACTGTTTTCCGTATAAACTTATGTCACGAATCGACAGGAATGACTTCTAAATAATGTTGTTATTTACTCCAATACGCGAAAAACAAATGAAAATCGTAATTGAGCGGTTTTTGTTATTGTTAACTAAAAATGGAGTGTTGACTAGTAAATTTAAAAATAATAATTTACTAAATTACCTAAAAGAAAATACATAGACTGAAACAGTTTTTAAAAATTTAAAATTGATTTTTTTTTTTTAATTTCCGCTGTTTGGCAAAATAAGAAGAAATTTTGATTACATTCCTTATAACATTGTTAAAAAAAATCAAATTTTATTAATAATAATTATAATAAATTATAAGATAAATAATAAAATTTGTTTTATAATAATATTTTGTAATGTTATTATAAATTATCACTGATAAAAGCGTTAATGTAGTTCAAGACGCTCGGCAGCGCGGCATTTCCACAGCGCTCGGCGCCTGGCGCGCTGTCATAAATAAATTAATTTTGTTTAAACTAATGGAGCAGTGAAATTTTATTCCGGAATTTTAAACTTAAATGGATAAAGTATGTGACCGATAAAAAAACAATGCATTTTTTGCTCGAGAAGTTAGTTAAATTTTAATTTGTTAACTTAAAAGTTAATTAACAATACGAAAATAAATAAATAATTTTAATTCGTGAATATATTCTTAAAATATAGACATTTGACCATGGATCCTGAAAATTTCACAAATTTATCTCTTGCGGTTGATTTTTAATCCATTTTTTAATTAAAAGTGCTTAAAATTTTCATTATAAAAAAAAAATTGTTAAAATCAAAATTTTGAAGAATCGTTTGGGGGATCAATTTTCCATCATAAGTACTAATAAAAATATATATAGATTAAATTTTATTATCAAGTGTAATGGGGGTCACTTGACGTGATCTTGTCATTGTTAAATTTTTTTTTTTCATCAATTTTTTTTTGTTAAATTGTTCATTTTTTATGTACTTTTCAAAAAAAAATATAAGAAAAGTATCAAAAAAGATAAAATTGAAATTTTTTCCAAAAACATGGAATCCAATTTTTTTTTCAACTTTTGAAGGCAAAAAAGCTATCGAAATCTTTATTTTGTTTCTCTTACGACATTTTTTATCATAAATGCGCCGTAAAAACAAGCAGAATAAAAAAAAATAAAAAATATTAATTTTTTACCTAGATATGGCCAAAAATAGGATGGACCCTATTTGTAAATGATTACCCTAAATATATTTAGGTTATAAAAAAGTATAAATTAAAAAAAAACGTCTGTATTTTTTTTTTAAATTGTTTATTTTTAATGCTAAGTATTTTATTTACAATTGTTTAACAATCTGTAGATCCGGAATTATAGATCTCGTTGCAACATACTCCTTAGAAAATTTTTTAATGTTTAAACAAGGAGTTTTTATAGGAACTGAGTCATATTTCATATAACGTATATCTGTCGGTTGATTTGCGGAGATTTCATATGCAAAGACATGTTCATCAAAAGTTGTAGCTTGCAAAGATTTCAATTGAAAACAAATTACACCATCGATTTCAAGTACAAATATAATTTTACCAAATAAAGGTAATTGATTAACAGTTTTTAAACAAATTACGACAGTAATACCGTTACAATATTTAGTTCCAGATATTTCTACCCATGAAAAAATGTTGATAGATTTAGCCTTGGAAAAAGTGCTCGAGAAGTTATCATTTAATGTTTTTGTAACTTTCAATTTCTTGCCAAAATTTACAATATTCAGGTATCCTGTGTCTTTAAAAAATTCTTTGAATCTTAATTGCTCTCTAACACAAATGGTATGTGTGATATTCTTTTTACTTGAAGTTGACACTGCGTCAGCTTTCAATCTCTTATGAAAAGCTTCCCATCTGATGGTTGAGCAATGAGGTAGGGGGCCAATTAAATTCATCATTCTTGGGTAGTGTGTTAGAAAATGAGCTTTTGGTTTTATTTTCCAATTAAATGTCTGAGTTTGAAGGACTAGAAATTCAGCAATGCAAGATTTTAACTCAATTATCATCGATTGATATACAACGGGAGAAGTACTCATAGATATAATATATCTAAGTTGGATCCAAACGTTCCAAACTTTGTGGTTACGAGGAACTAAGTCACCGATCATTAATCCCAAGTATCGCACAAAACAAGTCATTTCTGAAGCTGACATTTTAATTTTCAACTTAAACTCAGATGTTGAATCAGTAGTAATATTTGGAGGTTTACTAGATTTTTCCGAGATCCCATAATCAAATAAAGTAATTCGCATATTTAAAGTATCAACATCAAAAAGTTTTTCTTTAAAAATGAAATGATGAAGAATCATTTTTAACGTATCAATACATACTCCTTCAAATATGTCATGACTGATGTCGACAGCAGAATTAGTTGTTACATGAAAATTGTGCAACTTATTCCAGACACTTTTTTCTTTTATTCCGGTCAATGAAATATTATTAATTATTAAGTCACCATCGTATTGTTCTTTATTACGAATAAGAGTCTCATCTTCAACAAACTGCTCTTCACATATAGTTCTTGACATTTTACAAAAGCGACAATAATATTTTGAAACACCGAAACTTTCAACAAAGCCTAAAATTCCATTTAGTCCTAAATTATCTCCAATTATCAAAATTACTTCAAAATATATAGTTTTTATCATATTATTGACTTGAATTTGTATTCCTTTAGTTCTTAACTGCTTAAATTCTTCTATTATTCGTCCAAAAACAGCATCGTTACCAAAAATCTTCCGATCTTGATCATAAATCAGCTGACCAATAAAAATAAAATTTAATTGAGAGCGATACTGTGGAGGTATACATGCGAGTGTATAGTACAATCCCCCGATAGAATTGGAGCCACAGTGGGAGCCAAATACGTTGCCGGTGTCAAAGCCATCAAAATATACCAATAACGGCAAAACTATTTGTCCTAATCGTGACGAAGCATTACTCTTCCACAGCTCAGCTTGCATAATGTTATATGAAGCATCTGTTTCATAATTTAACTCATTGGTGTATGACATTATTAAATTATAAAAATCAGGCTTTTCAAACAAATTGCTCAGTGTTTCTGCTGGTGAGATAAATTCAAACGTAATAGGTTTAGGTACCATAATGATATCATCGTTTGTTTTCTCTGGTAACTGTGCGTAGCCTAAGACACCTTCTGAAGGAGAATTATATGCATCATTATCTTCTAAAAATTGTAGACATCGTTCATCGCTTTTAAAATCCTCTAGAAAATTCATTCTATTTAATATGATTTCAAATTTTCTAGAAATATCCTCATCATTTAATTCATCTTTTACTTGTTGTAAGATATATGGAAAAACGCTTTGTGATAAAAATAAATTCATTTTATTAATTATTGACACTGCGTCTTTTCTAGATATTTTTAGGGTATATAAATAGGACAAAAATTCTGTAAGATCGGTTGTGAGATTGTTTGTTGCAGATCTATTGGACTCCGTATTGAAGTTGAATGTCTTGTTAGCTTCTGTCTTTTTATCATCAGTTTCTAACGATTCTCTCTGTTCACTCGGAAAATGTAAATTGGAAAAAATTTTATTCTGAAAATTTTGAACATTATTATTTGTACTCACAAAATTACCGTAGTTTAAACTTTGTGGAGCTGATGAGGCTCTTTTTATTTCCTCGGCGTAATTCTCAGAATTAAAATTTCCTATAACTGTAGCACAACTTGAAAATGAATTTCTTTCTTTTTTTTCAGTATGACAACTTTCTATTTTATTAATATCATCAGGCACCGTTACATTATTTTTTGATTCATGAACAAGACGTAAATGTTTTTTAAATGTAAATACATTTCCATATATTCTATTACATCCCTTTTCAATACATTTGTAAACAGTTTTATTGTTAAAAGAATGATTAATCTTATAATGGTTAATGAGGAGACTAGATGTACTGAACGACAATAAACACAGATGACACTTCATTTTTAATAATAGTAATGATAAATTCATAAATTGTAGTTTTAAGTTTTAGTGGCATTAAGATCCGAAATGAATTTAGTCACACTAATAAATTTGTTGTGTTTTTTTTCGATCTCGAAAATATGTAACTCAATAAATGACCATAAACATTTACAAAATTCAGGATATTTAGCGTCCAATGCTGTAAAAGATTTGAAACAAATATCAACTGCTTTTGTTGCAGTAGGAAGAATGTACGTAGTATCTTCTATTCGAACTTGACATGATGAAAGTCTCGTTAGCGTTCCTACCAATACGACGAATGGCTGATTACTCTCTCCAAAAATTTCTAGTTGTTTCTGTCGAAATTTAAGTTCATCATCGATTAAATCATTCGACTAAAAAAATTGGAAAATTCAATAAATTAATAAAGCAGCTGTTTAATTATAGGATATCAAAAAAATACTTATAATAAAATAATATTATAAACCTACTTCAACATGCAAAATGAAATGATGCTGGCTTTCTGCTGTCGAGGATCGTCGAGGATGACCCTTAGAGTTTCGTTTTAAATTTTTTGCCCCAAGAAAAAAAGGTAGTAACAATAAGGCTATCACTTCACTATTATCTGTAATACAATAATGAATTTTAAAGTTTCTTATTTCGTTTATTTGTGATTAGTGAAACTTAAAAAAAATATACAAACCAATATCTTCATTTTTCACGTGTTTTTTTAATAATTCTAAAACATTAATATTCGAGTCAAATCTTTTTTTCGCTAAGGAGATGATTTTTGAAGAAATTTTAGGCCACTTGCTTAAGAAATGATTAGAACGCTCCTTATGAATCTCGTTGAAGTCAATTTCAATCTAAAAAAAGGAAGCAAATATTAAAAAAAAAAAGCAAATAATTAAAAATAAAAAAACAATAACTAATGGTATAAAAAAAATAAACAAAATCAACATAATAATTACTAATAAATAACCCTGTGGTCCTCGGAGGAATAAAAATTTTTGTAAATAACTCGATATCGATATCGTTCTAAAATTACTTAATCGATATTTATGGGTACTTTTCCATTTTGTGATGACATCCTCCAACGGATCTGTGCAATTGCGAAGCCAAGTTAAATCTTCTTGTACATCAGGACTTACAGAAGTTATTTCTTTAAAATTTAATGACAGATTAATGAAGTCGAAAAGTTAACGTGCATATAAATTATGAAATAATTTTGCTACTTGTCCAATAGGACGTTTTGATTTTGCATCGATAATTATACCAGCCTTTTTAAATTTTTTGCGCTTATTCACCCACGTATTATATAAGATGCCACCAGCCGATGAAGGTTGACCGTTTTCATTTACTGACGATTCAAAATAATAAACTTGAGGCAAATCAGTCGGGAATATGATACTTAATTCAGTCGCCCATTTGGCAAACAACTCTTTGGGTATTCTATCATAAAAAAGATATAAAATTTAAAACCTGATTTTCCTCCAATATTTGTATGAGATACTACCGTACATACTTGAACGATGGATCAACATCTAGAACTTTGTCTAAAATTACATGAGCAATATTATTTCGAAAAGTTTTTTGCTTATCGTTTGATTTGAGTGTAGCGATTCCACGAATATCACTTTCGATTATATCTTTAGTTGGAGTATTTAGTAATCTAGCTAAATACTCTTTTTCTTGAATAAAATTTAATTTTCGATTTGTAACCGCACTGATTAATTGTAGATCTGGTTGTTCGTGGATAACCTCTGCAAATGAAAAAAAAAAAAAAATTAGTTAAAAATTTTGTTATAGAAACGTTGAAAAAATAATTCGATTCAAAAATTTTTCATGCGGTTAGAAAAATATCATAATTTTTTAAATCAAATTAATTTCATTTAAAAAAATAATTGAAAAATGTAGAAGATTAGTTTTATGAGTGGAAATTAAAGATTAACCTGCATCTTCAATTATAATTGGAGCATTCAGTACATCAACAACATTGATAGTCGGATCTTGGGAATCAGGTGATTTTTTAGGCACAGGAATGTCAGGCTCAGGATTATTATTTTTGGATAATTTATAATTATTATATAGTATGGAGAATTTTCGAAAATCGCCAATACTATTAATCAATGAAGATATGTCTGAATCACTCAAATTATCAAATACAAACTGATCAATATTTTGAGCTGAGAATAATTTTAAAAATATTAATAAAGTATTTACATTAGAAAAAACCATAACAATAAGTTGAGAAGAACTTGAATAAAAACAAGGTTAAGCCACGAGCTAGCATACATAAATAAATACTTACATTGAAATGCCGGTATTAGGTGATTTAAACCCCACTCATTTAGTTTATTTGAAACAAAATCTTCCATTTCACTCAGATATTTAAAATCAATTATTTAATTGTCAATAAATTGTTCAATTATCAGATGATTATTTGAGACGCTGTAATAAACGAGTATACACAAGAGATTAACCCTAAAATGGCGGAATAGCGGGAACTGCTCTTTCTGTAGTACTCTCAACTCCCGCCTGGAGTATTTGTTACTACAGTGTGCAGTAGAATTAACCGCAAGATAGGAGTAAATTCAACTTACTAACTTAGTAAAATTTGACGCATATTGAGTAAATGTTATCATTTGTATGATATTTGTAACTACAAAGACATTTACTGCAATCTTGTAGTAAGTAATACTACACATTATTTTCCGTGTACTAATTTAACTTTCTTGTTGAGAAGACTGAGCCTGTAAAGCTGATTTTTGATCATATAAATAATGGGTTTTTGTTTTTCTGAATTGACGAAATTTTTAAGAGCTGATAGAACACTTTTGGAGTCGCTAAATATATAAAATTCCTTTTGATTTCGATCGAAAAATGTCTCTAATGTAATAAAGATAGCCATTGCCTCTACTGTAAAGATTGAGGCAAATTTTACAGTACGAAATTTATTTATTTCTCTTGTTCGAGCATCGAGATTTGCAAATCCTGCGAACTCATTATTATCTATCTTAGAGCCGTCAGTGAACCAGCAACTAGCTTTTCTCAATTCATGCCTAAAAAGGTTCTCAAACTTTAGTCTTGGATTGGGAGCTTTTTGAATACTTATTCCAGTGTCGAGATCAACGTCGGGAATAAACCATAGAGATTCATAAGAGAAGTTGTAACACCAAGGTTTATCTGAGCAGGCAATATAATGTTGAATTGGTATTGTATCTTCATATGCAAAAAGCAATATAGGTCTTGAACCGCAAAATAGTAAAGCTGGGTTTTCTCTTCTCGCTATGATGTGGTCTAAAATTGGAATAAGGGGATGTTTTGTATTTGCTAGCAGTTCGTTAAGGAAGTTATAACATAGGTACTGCATCCTAAGATGTATTGGAGGTTCCTTGGCTTTAGCGAACATAATATTAGTTGGAGTTGATTGCCTATATCCTATGGCGATTGCCCATCCCATGGCTATTCTCAATGCTTTGTTTTGAATGATGTTTAGCTTTTTGAGCGATTTTTGTGATATTTTTGTTGCGTATTTGGTTTGTGTGTCAATTAAATTGTTTTGTATGACATTCGTACATTGGTCTATACTTTTAACAAGATTTTCATCCACTTTTTCCCAATCTGTTTTGCTATTAGCTAATCTGGTCGATTTAAGTTTTGTTTTTGACTCTGCTCTTTTATCTAATGTGATTAAAATAGGGAGCCCTGATAAAACGAAATGATTTGAAATGATTAAAAAATGTTAATCATTCTAAATCATTTTTAATCATAAAAATATAATTAAAAGTTATTTGAAATGATTAAGAATTTTAAATCATTTCTAATCATAAAATTATGATTAAAAATGATTTGAAATGATTGAAAATTCTTAATTATTTTTAATTATATTGTTATCATTAAAATTGATTCAATACTTTCAAATGTTTCAATGAATTATTTTCATTCATCTTTTTTTTAAATAAATAGTTTTTTAAAGAATTAGAAATGGGTAAAAAATCAATACATTCTTCTATTGACAAATAATTATATGTAATCTATGTAATTGAAAGAATATAAGAAAAATTTACTTTTCAGCACATTTATAGAATAAAATGAGTTATTGTATATTAATTTAGTATCATTAGGAAGGTCTTGATCCGAATTTATGTCTTTTTCAATGTTTTATGTTTTATAGTAATAGTTAATTTATTATAATAAGTCTTAGGAGTAGTCAATAATAGTTTCGAATTTCGCGATATACGTCATTTGTTTATTTATTTATATATTTTGTTCTGTAAATCTAAATGTGGTTATATGTCAAAAATAAATCCATATATATAATAAAGACTCTAAGTTTTGTATCGGATTTATTTTCATCATAAATTGGATTTCTTTAGTTTAATTTGGTTTCGTAAGAAAGGTCGTAACCTGAATTTACCCTTTTGTACGATTGGATATTTTTCAACGATAATAAATTTATTATCTAAATTATTGAAAGATTAAAAACAATTTTGTAACTGGCACATCAATATTAAAAAAACAATTTTTGATAGTTATATTCGGTATCATCAGAAACGTTTTGACAAGAATTCTTGTTTTTTCACAGTTTTATATTTTTTTTTGTGATCATCAATTTCTTAGAGGAGTTTAAAATAGTTTTTGACCCCATAAATTTGTTCTGGAATATTTACTATTAAATTTTTTCTTATTGATCCTGTCACAGCACTATCGTTTTTCAATGTTACTTCAAAAGTGCCCAAATTATGTGTATTATAATTCAAAATGTCAAAAAAGTTGTAGAGACAAAGATCCCGGGTAAAAAACTTTATATATAGGGGTGTGGGGGGGGGGGGGCAAAATGGGGTACTTAAAAAACCGTTATGTTTTCAAGGACTTAAATATGCTGATATTTCTCGTTTTCACTTGTAATTAAAGGAAAATAATCAAATTTCAAGTTGCCGTAGAAAAAAAAATTTTTTTTTTTGCGGGCAAAATGGGGTACCCCTCAATAATGTAAGATTACTAATATATTTATAACAACATGAAGTTCATAAATAATAATTTTTTTTTAATAATTTACGTGAAACAAATCACTATTAACATTAATAATACATGCAGAAACGAAAAACAATTATTTTTTCAATATTTTTATCACATAAAGTTATATTATCAATATTTTTCCATTTAAATATTTAAAATTCTGAATACTCTAGAAAATAATTTCAAAAATAAAATTGTTTAAAGAAAATTTTTTTTATGATGATTATTTAAAATTTTGCATTTCACTCTGTTTTTAATTTAGCGCCAATTTTAAATATGTTTATTCACTTTACCGCTAATGGCGCTCCATTCACGATTAGGCTTGCAGGCAGATGGTCAAAAGTATATATTTCAGATGTGTACCAACTTCAGAAATTTTATACTTTCGAATGCCGAATAACACGATAGTATATAAATCACTGTTATCACCTGTTAGATTATTAAAAAAAGCGAATTTTAAAGCATAATAATATCATATCGTAGCTTTTAATAGTTAATTCACGTTGCGGTCAATCCAATTGTGAATTACATCAATGGAAGTTATCCAAAAATATTTTATACCAAAATATTAAAAGTAAGACGGGACATATTTTAAAATTACTATCTCATAGACGAACAACTTTTCAGAAAAATTTCTAAGCGTCAGTGGCAGTCGGTATTATAGATATTTCTTATAAATTTCTATTATCATAAGATAGCAACGGTGAATTAAATTCATTTATAAACTTATAACTGAATCGAAATGCAAAAGCAATTTTATGAAGCTTATTAAATAAAATTGAATGGATCAAAATAACTAATTAAAGTTGAGAAATCATTTCAAATAAAAGAAGTAAAATTTTATTTTTCTGTTAAAGTTATACATATATTTTAATTTTTATTGACAAAAACATAATTTTAAAAAAGTACTGTGTCATATGTTAACTCTTGTAATGTTAAAATCAGAAATTTAAGATTGTATACGGCAAATGAAGTTAACCATTTTCATACAGCTTGGGCATGTTAGCAAAATTGTACGATCAATGATAAATTTATATGATAAAAACATAATTTTAAAAAAGTAGTTTATGAAAAGTTTACATGCAAACTCTTTTAATATTAAAATAATTATAAGGTAATAAATAAGATATCGATACTGGTGACGCGAGTACGACAATATGGGCACAAAAGAAAAGCTTCTCGTTTTTCGACGAAATTCTTTAAAAGCTGTAGAGCACACTGCTTTCCAATAGATGCATGATGGCACGGTTTAATGATGTAGCTTAGTGCTTCATCAAAACAAATTGTGCAAGTCAATCCGTGTGCAGTTATGTTCAAGCTATCACGATTTACAAAATAAAAGTAACAATTTGCTGATTGTAGAAATTTTCGTTGTAAAAATTGATGAATGCTTTTATTTTTAACAAACTTACTGATTTTGTTGATTAATCGCCGAGCTCTTGAGTGATTTAAAGCCACGGGTTGGCGAGCAACAGGTTCGTCTCCAGGGTTCATGTCGTCAGCTTCCTCATCTCCAGGGTTCATGTCGTCAGCTTCCTCGTTTTCAGGGTTCATGTTACCAGCTTCCTCGTTTTCAGGGTTTATGTTAACAGGTTCCCCGTCACCAGGGTTCATGTTACCAGCTTCCTCAACTCCAGGGTTCATGTTATCAGGTTCCCCGTCACCAGGGTTCATGTTACCAGCTTCCTCGTTTTCAGGGTTTATGTTAACAGGTTCCCCGTCACCAGGGTTCATGTTACCAGCTTCCTCAACTCCAGGGTTCATGTTATCAGGTTCCCCGTCACCAGGGTTCATGTTACCAGCTTCCTCAATTTCAGGGTTCATGTTTTCGAATACTCTAGCCGGCAAAACTCTAGCAGCCACAGGCACCATGTTTCCAGGGACCACATCAGCAGGCCGGGCAGCGGCAATATGCTCCTGAACTCCAACATACTCGACAACAGGTTGTTGTATTTGACCATGATTAATTACTACCGCACCGTCATGGCGCATATGAAGAGCTATAACATACGATAATGAAAATATAAATCATCGGAATAAAAATATATTATATATACCGAAAGCAATGAATAACTTACCTCCATTGGGGTTCAATTCGTTTAGTACGTTCTCATCCTCATGAGTATAACGTACGTGAATAGCTCGGCCATAATTAAAATCGATATTATAATTTTGAGAAATTACAAATGAATCGTCAACGACCCATTCATTGTTTACTTGACAATTAAGCAGCACGTCCTCTAGCCAGAAACTACATACTGCTACAAATTGTGGACGATAATTAAAATTTTGTCGCAGAATTCTCCATTGTGTAATCATATCTCTTCGAGAAAGCAAGTCGCGAACTCGAGGTGTTCTTAACACGGGATGACCATCTTGAATATTTCCTAAATCTCTAATGGCTCTAAGAAAAATTGTTTCACTACAGTCTGAAATTAAAAAAATGAGATTTTATGACAGTTATTAATAAAATACATATATCAGTAATAAATACAAAGGTAAAAGCCCCCATTAGGAATAGGACTCCCACTATATGGACACTCTGTTTAATTTTATTCTATTAATAAACTCTGTTAATAATAAATTTACAAAAAAAGCTAAAAAAGACCTGATAAGAAATATAGGAAAACTAAGTCTTAAATAAACTTTACAATGATAATTATTATCATTGTTAGTTAGTCATGTTTAATGAAAATGATTATTATTAATATAAATTTAACTGCAAATAAAGATCTGACTATAATAAAGTGAATAGTAGGTAGAAAGTCGGGCTTTAAGTTGATATACTAATAATTGAATTTATCAGCATTGAAGAAGTTAATTCATAAAATTACACTAGTAAAAACATATATTGAAGTTACTACTATAATGTCCATAATGGGGACTTTTATTCTAATAACAGATAAAAAAAAATATTAGTAACAGTAAGGTAAAAGCCCCAGTAGCTGCTCAAGAACCAGTACCTGCTCACTCCATGTATTTGTATATCTATATTCACAAATATAGATATACAAATACATGGAGTGAGCAGGTACTGGTTCCTAAACAGCTACTGGGGCTCTTACCTTATAAAAATGTTTCATACCTATCAATCCCCAAATATTGATATTTCGTTGATCGTTGAATAAATTAAAAAAAATTCTCATCGTTGATCGTTGCGCATCATTTAATGAATTAGGGTTGTTGAAGAATGACATTTCTTCAACTCCAACTCCCTGAACCCAAGAATTTTTGACGTATTCCAATAATTCTTGAAATCCATACAATTGATATCGTCTGGCGAAGTGCCGTAAGACTTGTAATTCATCAAAAATCAAATTTGGATGTAACAACGACAAGCTAAATATTTTTTTCATCATGATTCTAGATCCAACATCGTCCGTAGCAATACCTAATTGCACTGCTTTGTGATAAACAATCTGAAATCAATGAAATTCATATTGTAAATTATACTACTGCTTTGATTTAATGATACATTATAAAAATACTACAATACAATATTAACTGAGATAATAAATATGCAAATAATTAATACGAAAAAATATAATTATTTCCAAATTATTGCCCAAGTTTTCATCATTAAGTAGTTATTTAATAATATAATTTAATCTAAAAAATGACAAAAAACACTCACGTTTGCGAAACTGTAAAAAGTTGGTTTACACTCAAAGTCAACGTACACGTCATATAACCCTTGTTGAATGACCGAATCAAAATTGTAATAAATACAATGAGGATTACGAATGTATCTCCTGATGTACTGCAATGCTGGTCCGTCATCCGCAAATTCACGGTTTTTCACACATAAAACCATGCATGGAAACGCCTACAAATATTTTTAATAATATTATTATCAACGTACACACAACGATATTAAACTTAAATATAGGATTTCGATCCAGCGCAAGTGAAACATTGTAAAATACGCAAGTGCTGAAGGATTATTATTATAAACTTACATGGTTATTCATTATTGCTGAAAAAATAACAATTTTTTCCACATTCAAAATACCAGCATCCACCACATCTGTTGATGCAATACTTAATACTGCCGTCTCTTCAATTTTATCCAAAATTTCAATGCAACTGAAAGCTATAAATTCAAACAATGTGTTTACATTGCCGGTAAAAACGTGTAAACTTGACTCATTCCCAATGTTTTTTAAAGGACTCCACTCTTGGCTAGATAAAATTTGGAAAAGATGCTCAAGACAATCAACACGTGGTAGTACTCGTCGCACTCTCCAGTTCCTCATGAGTCTTAGAGTGTCCTGATAATTAACAATTCTAGCGGCTCTATCATGTCTACATAATGTGATAAAATTAGTTATATTTTCACCAGCGCACACATAAAAATACTTACAAAATAGAAAGACGTGCGAAAATTAATGCTGGTTCTGTAAATTCATGTACAGTTGCATTATACAATCCATTTAAGAATTCAGCTCGATCATCCAATCGTCCATCACCATCATGATTATGAGCTCTTGTTAGGGTGAATTGGCCATTCCGATATACTCCTCGACCTCCGCATTGTAATTGGCGCTGTGCAATACATATTAGATACCTGCGATAATAAAATCAAATTTACTTCATAAATTATTTAATTAATCAATAAATTACTACATTATAAGTAATTATTAAATTACTATTAGTAATTATTAAAATTTTTGAGTGATTGATAGAGACTTACAGCGATTCGTTGACAAAACTATGGCGACGATAAGAAAAGCCGTCGAAAATCTGGGCGGTAATCGTAGTCTACCGACGCGTAATTGTGCCATCGAAATTACAATTTATAACTACAATAATAGTTGTTTAATTTTTTATAGGTATCCAATATATCTTTATATTTTAATGTAATGACTTAATGAGTAATACACGTAAAAGATCAAAGAAAGCGTTTCTACGTTGAAACTCTTCAACAATGGCGTACAGGAGCGTTCCAATGTAACAATGCAAATGTAGAAGAAACAGTAATCTATAATCCTAAATATACGCTTAAATATGTATGTCATCTTGCGGTCAAAATCATAATTTTAATCCTTTCCCTCGCCCCTCGCTTTTAGGCGAATTCTAATCGAAATTTTAATTTTTTCGGTGTTATTGTATTTAAAGATAATTTTAATATTTCAATTGAAATGTTCAATTTTTTCGTTTAATTTTTTAATTGTTTAGAAATGTTTGATTGTTTTTTTTTTTTTTTTTTTTTTTTCAACATTTTTAACAAATATTTTTTTTATTTTCAACGAAGAGACAGTGCTATTGTTTTCAGTATTGGTTTAAAGCTATATATTCATTGAAAATAACATTTTTATGCAACAAATATTTTTTCTGTTTTTTTTTTTTAATTTAAACAAACTGTACCATGATAAGTTAAATAAAATGTAGTGCAAATAACTTTGAAAAAATGTGAAATAAAAAATAAATACCAAAATGTATATACTTTGTTATAATAATTTTTCCCATTTTATCATTACATATTTTTAAAACTATATTGTAATTATTACAAAAGTAATGTAAATAAAGTCACTAAATATATAATTTAATATTTATTACATTAATTTTGGAGTCCGTGTATCATCTATGTGATCTGAAATAGAAGTTAGATTCATAAAATTTTTTATAGAAGCAGTTATTAATTTAACTTACCAATATCTTTTTGAAAGTCATACAGACAGCTGTACAAGTAGGACACCTCAAATCCGCCTGTTTAGTTAATGCCAATCTTTTTAAAAAAAATGTGCAGTTCTCACAAGCCAGCCAATGCCAACAAGATACACTGACATAATTTGTAATTTTTGTTTGACACAACATACATTTTGATAGTTGTAATTGATGTACTAGTTAATTTTCATAATCGATAAGTAAAAATCAAGAATACATATTTATATAGTGTAAAAATGATCTCATAATTAAATTTTCATCTTAATATACTTACACAAAACAACATGTACATTATCATGGTCATTCAATGTAGGTCGTAAAATTGGCATTCGATTCACATCATCATCAATTATTGTTAACTCTAATGCCTGTGGTCTAAGCAGGTGTATATCTATATCATATAATAATTTTTTTTTATTTTACTTAACATAAATAAACACTAATCAAAAATGTATGAATTCATTTAAGATTTGTATTTAAAAATTCATTAACATTTTACTTACTTATATTGTGAATAGGTGCGTATGTAAAGTAATCTACCCCTGTTGCGTTTTTTATCAACTGTCGATTATTAAAAACTAGTGAAAAGTGATTTGCGGCAGCTAAAAATCTTGGAATGTCCAATAGTTTTTGTTCATATAAGATCCATGCACGCATAATTATTTCTTTTCTTATAAGAAGACGGTTTTCAATTGGTCGGCGAACTGTCAATCCTACCATAATGCTTCGGTGCTCATTCATAGTCACATATTTTAGCTGTAGTAAATGAACTGTAAAATCAATGATCAATAGAAAATTTATTCTTTTTGAAAAACTTATTTAAGAGTAGAAGTTGCTGTTACAACAACAACAACAACAACAACAACAACAACAACAACAACAACAACAACAACAACAACAACAACAAAAGTAGTATTATAAGTTTATATTATGTAATAAATCTTCATCTTTTACAAATTATAAATATTGAAGCTCGCTTTTTTTTTATTTTTCATTTTTTCAGAGCTTCGATATTTTAACAACAAAGAGAGCAAAATAATTTAATTTTAATTACTGATTTCGGTATGTTAAAATTCTTACGTGTAATCTGCCATATTGAAGGATGTTCTCCAACTCTTTTTAAAAGTACACGGTGATAAGCTTCAATTTCATTTGTTGTCTTATGTACATTTTTGAAAACACTGAATTTTATCGGTGTCACAGTATTTAACCACCAACTCTTATAATAATCAATAATATCTTTAAACTCATGCAAAATATCCGAGGTGGCGTTTTGAATAAGCCAATTGTATGCTGCAGGTATGTCACCTGCAGGTAATAATGCAATACCTATTAACTTGCGGTAGAATTTAAGACCCTCGTCCCAATTCTTCAAACGTTCAATAAAGCCTTTTCCTTTCTTGTTCAATCTTCTCATTATAGCCTAAAATATAATATAAAATAAAATATAAATGTAATTATCAAACTAAGTGCGTTTTTTTAACTATTCAATAATTGTTTATAATTGTGTAGCCACTTTTATATGGCCATAACATATAGAAAAATTGAAATATTAACAATTTTTATATTTTTTGTATACATTTTATTCTTTGGCGTATTTAAGAACCGGAAAAAAAATTAGAAAACTCATAGTTTCTTAAAATAATTATTATGAAATAATTAATTATTATTGTTTCATAAAATAATTATTATGAAAATATTTATCACACGTTTATTTTATGGTCACCTGTATATGATGAAAATAGCAACGATGAATTGTTGCAGCTGGAAAGACTCGAGTTATTGCTGAACTGAGACCTTGTTCAAAGTCAATTGTTATTACAGATGGGTCAAGATGTGGAGTGAGTATCTTAAATTTTTTTAAAACTGCTACATAAGCATCATGAGTTTTTCGTTCCATAAACGCCCAAGTGATAGGTATTACCTAGAAATTAAAAAATTAATAATAAACTCTTATTAGTCCTGTTATAACACTCCAACCTCCTTATGTAGAAATTTATTTAACACTTACAACATTCCTGACTCTTCCCATTATAGTTAATAACTGATAAATATTAAGTTTGCGTGGACATACTTTAAATGTAGCATCTATATAAAACTCTTTGATATCTAACTGTCTTAAAAATTGTGGATCAGCAATAACTGCCGCAACAGAAAAATCTTCTGCTATAACACACGAAACATTCAAATCGACTCCAGTATATTTACGAAAATGTTCCCATTTTTGTAAATTAATTATTTCAACGTATGATCCTAGAGAACAAGGAATTGGTGGACGACATTTTTGTCGCCATCGACGCATTGATGATTCAACACTTGTAAATGTTACTAAGTGAGCAGCATTAACATGTCTATGTGACAAAAATTAATTGCTGAATGAAAACTATTGAGATTTAGAATTGACAACAGTCAAAAATTATTTATATACTTACAAAACACTTATTCTGTCATATATTTTTCTGAAATCATCTAAAGTTGAAATTACTGCCTCATAAAGATCTTGCTTCATCTCCCTAATTGCTATGTTACGTTCATTGTTATAATGTGAATGTCGGCGGGTCCAAATTATCTGTCCTTGTACTATTTTGCCCCTTGCTTTGCATTGTTCTTTTAATTTATCTTTGCACTCAATATATCTAAAAAAAAAAAAAAATGCACGAATTTTTATAATAAATTTACGAGAGCAAAAAGAAAAACAAGACAGTACAAGTAAAACAAAGTATTATTGTAAATATAAGTTGTGATAAAATTTACTTACATAGTTCCATTTTGATTTTTCACGGTTATTTTATATTCATAAATATGATTATTTATTATATTATTTTCATAATATTCCATGTTTAGATAATAAACATACCAGCTTAATATTGTTATAAATAAAAATAATGATAAGAATGAATTAAGGAAGGATAAAACCTCTACATAAATGCTTGTTTATTTTTTTACTGATAAAATCACAAATACTAAGCGTGGCTGGCACGTGGCCCTCTATGGGACGATAGGTACGAAGGGGATGGGGAAAAAAAATCTCCGCTTGTGTGTTTTGTCAGGTATGAGTCTACGATTACAGAAGCTTAGCCTAGTTGTTTTAAGGATTAAAAATTTTAAAAGTTGTTTCATGAAAATTAAAAATAACAACCGTATTATTTCGGAATTATTAGTAATCAACGGATATTGCAACGTAAAATAATAATTTAATAGTATTTATAATTACTTTAAAATTTAGTGAGGTTAAAATGGCGGGAGCGGATGATCATTTATCGGTTAATTTTTTTGGTGGATTCCCTTACACGCGATATAAAATCGTTGATGACACACAGTAAGTGTAATACATACTTATTTGAGCAATGATTAATTCAAAAGTATTATGTAAAAAATGTAAAAAATCAGATGAATTATTGAAGTTAAATATGAACAAGAGTTACAAATTAATGATAATATATTGATAGTTATAAAAATGTTTCTGTCTTAAAAAGTATTTTAATACAATATTAATATAATTTTGTGTTTTAGATTTTACTATTGTAAACACCGAAAACGTTTACAATGTAAAGGGAGTGGATACAGTCGGCAGAATGATTTCGTACAAACCCATAATCACAGTCACAACGTTGACGCTAGAGAAGAAATGATTAGTATATTTGTAAATGAACTTTATTTTGCTTCGGTTCATGAATTTACTAATATTAATGAAATTTTCAAGCGCCTGGCTATTTTGTAAGTATATATGTAGTATTATTTTCAAGAAGAAATTCTAAAAATTATTTTACATATTATTTAACGAAACGAAAGAAAAGATTGACTCAAAGAAAGAAAAATATTTAGAGATTAAGAGAATTTCTCCGGCTACAAAGAAAGATTGATTTCTACGAAAAATAACATGAATCACGAATAATTTCTGTAAATCGAAGATATATTTACTTGTACATCTCTCTTATCTTTCGTGTAATCAGATTTAATTTCATTAAAATTAACTTTACAATATTGCAATATAGACATGAGGAAGCAGCATTGAACATAAATCATCAAAATATCATAAAGCGTATGCGACGTTGGCAATCCAAACGACAATTGCCATGTATTATCTCTTATCAGAGTCTACGTGAAACTTTGGACAGTGATGAGTGGAACCGATTGAAAGTATTTGGAAATGAGTATAGCTTGCACGTTTTTACGGGTAATGAAAATACATCATCAGAATTCTTAGTGTTAACAAGTGTTGAATTGATGCAACAGTTTGAGGAGACTGCGACAATAAATGTAGCAACAACAAACTCAATTCAAATACGCTTAATACCTGTTCAAACAGTCTTGGTCGTGTCAGCTGTAACTAATAATCCGAACAAAAACAGTTTCACTGTACAAAAATTGCGCCAAGTCCACGTTCATAAAACTCATCTCAATAACGTTTGCACTTTACAAAAAAAATAAAACTCGATATAATAATTGTCATTCTCTACAAAAAAAAGTGAAATACAAAAAAATACCAAGAAACTATCATAATGTTAAAAAAATTGAAAGAAAATTTGTTGAAAATTTAAAAATTAAAAAAAAAATTTTTTTATCGTACTTGGCGCGCGTCATTGAGTACCCCAAATTTTTTCGGAAGAATTTCAACCCGAGAAAAAACGATTTTGCTCGAATTTATGTAATTATGTATAGTTATACATATTCGGGCTGATCAGCTCTAATTACATAATATATGATTTCATACATTCTTATACTTATAAATTTACATTAGTCAAGCATACTCAACTCATTAAAAACACTGCTTACTCGATTAATTATCAGTTTCAGTGAAAAAATCCGTTTTAAATTTTTTTTTAAATTTTTAGTGGACATAACTATCAACATGGTGGTGTGGTGAAATCATCTGAAATTATATAAAATTTTTGGATTCAATTTTTTTCAGCTCTGTCATTAAGCTTCAATGAAGAAACTTGATATTGCTTAGTTTAATTGTAATTAACACATTTTGATTGGCAATCACACCGCATTTTCTCAATTTATTCAGCCATATGTTTTCTTTTCTAGAGCACTCAATTGTATCCACTTTGAAGTAGTTTTCATAACCAAACACGAGGGGCGTTTTAGTAAAATCATAAATGATGTCTGGAAGATTAAAAAATTTCAAATAACATACGTATGACATGTCGATTTTACCTAAATTTTGTAAAACTTATTATTAAATAATAATAGTTGATTAATTAAATTCATGCATTTTATAGGTTGACTTACTTATAAATTTTTAATCATTAAAAGGATGTTTATTTATCCTGAAAAAATTTGGGGTACTCAATGACGCGCGCCAAGTACGATAAAAAAATTTTTTTTTTAATTTTTAAATTTTCAACAAATTTTCTTTCAATTTTTTTAACATTATGATAGTTTCTTGGTATTTTTTTGTATTTCACTTTTTTTTGTAGAGAATGACAATTATTATATCGAGTTTTATTTTTTTTGTAAAGTGCAAACGTTATTGAGATGAGTTTTATGAACGTGGACTTGGCGCAATTTTTTACAGTGAAACTGTTTTTGTTCGGATTTTACATCTTTTTGTAAAGGATGAAAATTTTTGAAACGAGTCTTATTTTTTTTGCAAAGTGCAGATGTTATTGAGATGAGTTTTATGAACGTGGACTTGGCGCAATTTTTAACAGTGCAACTGTTTTTGTTCGGATTTTATATCTTTTTGTTAAGTGTAATTTTTTGCCCACCTCTTAATACATTCTTAATTTTAAAGGTGAACTTTTCCCGCGCAAAATTAGAAATATGTAAATAAATGAATTAATGCAGGTAAAGCTATTGTCATATAAAAGGTTATTTGTTCGTTAATTTTGAAAATCAAATCCTAACAAAAAAATTAAATTCTGTTTCTCTCATAGTAGCTAGTAGCATTAAAAAACTTAACGTGACTGACCCGTGTAAACTCTTCGGTTTCAATCAATTAACTAGCTTATCAATGGGGATTTTAAATTTTTTATGTATATATCGTTAAAGTTTAACATTTTTTTGAATTAAAAAAGTTGTTAATCTAGATTTAATGCTCTACTACATATTAATTTAACAATAACAATAATTATTTTGGTAATGATAAACAATGATAATGATACTTTTAACATCAATTTATCATTACCGATATAATAAATTTCATTTTTATAATGATTATTATTGTTATTGTTACAATGACATTATTGTTAATAAAGGGGACAATGCATCATACGCATAATTGTAATACCTATGGCCTAAAAATTACAATTATTTGAAATCCGCTCGATTGAATAACAATGCCACCTACAGGCAACGACTACAAAGTCGTAGAATGTGTACACTATCCAATGAGAATTGCCTAAATCTTGAACTGCTGGCCTGAAGGAAGAAAGTAAAACTCAAACAATCTTTAGCCTGTTGTGTATTTAGTCTAGTTAATAAATGAAATTCAATAGAAAGAATAGGTTTGAAAACCATCCACATATGAAGTTGTTTGATAGTTTGTTCTAGAAATTTTGTATTTATAAAGTATTTTAACATTCATAATTTCAAAATTAAATTTTTCCCGCGCAAAATTGAAAATTCATAAATGAATAAATTAATGCAGGCAAAGCTATTTTAATATGATAGGTTGTTAATTCGTTAATTTTGATAATCAAATCCTAATAAAAAAATTGAAATTCTGTTTCTCTCATAGTAGCTAGTAGCATTAAAAAACTTAACGTGACTGATCCGCGTAAACTCCGCGGTTAAAAGCGATTAACTATCTTATTAATAGGGATTTTACATTTTTATTTATATACAGTAAAAATTTTAACATTTTTTTGAATTAAAAAAGTTGTTGATTTGGATTTAATACTCTAATACACATTAATTTAATAATAATAATTCATTCAGTAATAATGATGATAATGATATTTTTAACCTCAATTTGGTATTACCGATATAATTAATTTCAGTCTCATAATTTTTATTATTAGTGTTATTGTTATTATGACATTGTTGTAAGTAAATGGCACAATACACCATGCGCATAATTGTAAGACTTTTCACCTAAAGATTACAATTATTTGAAATCCACTTGATTGGATAACAATGCAACCTATCGGCAACGACCACAAAATCATAGAATGGTACACTATCCAATGGGAATAACCTCTGATTATGATTGTTCATGTACAAAAAACCTTTGTTCCAACTTCATATTGTTTATTTCTTGTTTAATTAACATTTTTAATAAGCAGAATATTTGTATTCTAAATATTTGCACTGCGCATGCGTCAACTTTACGTTTAGACTTTCAGCGCGGACTTTTGAAAATTATATTGACCAGCACAGTGATTAGAGTAAGTGTATTTTTCTTGTAATTTCAATTATAGAGGTCACAGGACAAAAGGGCAACGTGTAGTTTTTAATAATTTTATAATAAGTTTTATTTTAATAAAGTATTGAAATTTTTTTTAATTGTATGGATTTTTTTTTTTTTTTTTTTTTTTTTTTTTAATAGTTCGTAGTATTCATGAAAATAGAATTGATGAAAATAAAAAAAAAATGTACATGCATTGATTAACAATTCTCTCGATATTTTTTAAAAAATTTAGAATGAAATGGATATTTATTAGTTATTTATTTATTTACTTAATGACATTGATATTGGCTGACGTCTAACAATTTTTTTAATTATTTAAATTAATTAAATAGTAATTCCTAAAAAATTACACTCGTAAATTTTTTAATTTTTTACACATGAGATGTGCTTGTCACTATAATTTTCAAAAGACCGCGCTAAAAGTCTATATACGTAAAGTTGACGCATGCGCAGTGCAAATATTTAGAATGCATACATACAGCTAATTAAAAATGTTAATTAAACAACAAATAAAAAATGAAGTAGGAACAAATGTTAAATATACATGAACAATCAAAAATAGAGGCTTGATGACCCAAATTGCTACCAAAATATTAAAAATGCGACAGGGGGGCTAACTTAAAGGTACATTATTAATAAATTCTTTTTAAAATAAATAAATGGAGAACGATCAAATGTTGAGTGAATAATAAAGAACAAACGAAAAGCTGAAAACGTGATAGAAAAAAAAATCAAAAATTAAAAGAAAAAAATTTGGGGTTCTAACTTCAGTGAGCTATCCCGTTGAATCTACAGTTTATGTAGAAATAATTCCAGTGCACTCTGGTGGTTGTAGATGCAAGCTGTGAATTAACTTTTTTCAGTGTAGTTGCGTATCTATAGTAAGATTACTACATATTTTTATTTTATCTAGTCTGTGGCGGTGACTTTTCTCATGAAAAAAAAGTCAGGATCGAAATTTCTGGGCTTACTATAGTTTGTGCTGATAAAATTTAATAATTTTAAGTGAATTAAATGTTATAATTGATTATAATTAATTAATATCAGTAAAATAGAGTATGACTTACTTTTATGATATATCATTTTGGAAAAAGGAGTACCATATAATTAAATAAAATTTTGCAACCTCGAAATACCATTCTGCTTACAGTAAACACAGTCGGTAGTCTGGCGCTCCGTTTACAACGAAATTTTTGAACGGAACTTGGCGCCAGATTCTACCGAATCTGTGGATTATTATTATTTAGTATCATTACCATATTGTTGTTAGTAAAGATCATAATTCGTAAACTTATAAATAATATTCGCATCATGTAAGGAATATCATCGTTTCAAACTTCGCTCAATTAACAAGTACTGCCACCTACAGGCAACAATCATAAAGACGTTTGTAGAATTAAAAAAAAATTTTTACATTTTTGTAGTTGTGATAGTTGTGAATTGAAATTTAATACTTTAATACTTGATAATTTAAAAACAATATCAATGATAATAATGATAAATAGTATTATCAAATTATTTTTACCATTATAAATATTTTCAAAATTATCCTTATTGTCATTGTTAATATTGTCATTATTGTAATTAATAATATTATTTTAATTATTATTTAGTGTCATTATCGTATTGTTGTTAGTAAATATCACAATTCGTAAACTTATAAATAATGTTCGTATTATGTAAGGAATATCATCGTTTCAAACTTCGTTCAATTAACAAGTAGTGCCACCTACAGGCAACAATCATCAAAACGTTTGTAGTATCTGTACATACAAATTTAAAACTAATCCTCAATACTCAATAATTTAAAAACTATAATAATAATAATAATAATAATAATAATAATAATAACAATAAATATCGTTGCTATTATATTTATCAATTTATTATTAACATTATAATCATTTTCATTTTTTTAATTATTATTATTATTATTATTATTATTATTATTATTACTTCATTTATTTTGTAGTATGTGTACGACTTCGTACATGTGCCGCTCTACAAGCGTGTATTACGTATAAAATTTGAATTTCCCGGGATTTGTAGCACTGCGTATACATACGGTGCTGTTTATGTACGGAGTCGTATCGTTTGTTTGCTGTACCTTAGTCACATCGTTAGTTTATTATATAGAATTATACACAATACTTTCTCGCAGAGAGCTCAAAGTGAATAAACAAAGTAAATAAATAAAAAAAGGCTAACTGCAAGCGATCTACTTTAGTTCATTAACATGTGTGTGAGCACCTTTAAGATTGGAGTTTATGTTTCTACGGTACTAACAAATAGAATCTCGCGTTGGTTGCATTTTTTACCGCAAACTATCCCCTTGAAGCTACAGTTTATGTAGATATAATTCCAGTGCACCCTGGCGGCCGCAAATGTAAGCTGTGAATTACTTTTTTAACTGTAGTTGCGTATCTATAGGAGGATTACTACACATTTTTATTTTATCTAGTCTGTGGCGCTGACTTTTCTCCATGAAAAAAAAGTCAGGATCGAAATTTGTGAGCGCGCTATAGTATGTGCTGATAAAATTTAATAATTTCAAGTGAATAAATTGTTATAAGTGAATATAATTAATTAATATCGGTAAAATAAAGTATAAATTACTATTATAATACAAAATTTAGGAACAAAAAGTACCGTAGAATTAATAAAATTGCAATTAAAATTTTGCAACCTCGAAATACCGTTCTGCTTACAGTAAACACATTCGGTAGTCTGGCGCTCCGTTTGCAACGGGATTGAACGGAACTTGGCGCCAAATTCTACCGAATTTGTGGATAATTGTAAATTAAAAAAAAAAATAATAATAATAATAATCATTATTATTATTATAATAATTATAATGATAAATATCGTTACTATTATAATAATCAATTTATAATTATCATTATTATTATTATTTCATTTATTTTTAGTAGTATGTGTACGACTCCGTACATGTGTAGCTCCACAAACGTGTTTTACGTATAAAATTTGAATTTCCCGGGATTTGTAACACTCCGTATACATACGGTGCTGTTTGTGTACGGAGGCTTATCGTTTGTTTGCTGTACCTTAGCCACATCGTTAGTTTATTATATAGAATTATATACTACAATACTTTCTCGCAAAGAACTCAAAGTAAATAAACAATGTAAATAAATAAAAGGATAACTGCAAGCAATTTATCTTAGTTCATTAACATGTGTGTGAGCACCTTTGAGATTAAAGTTTACTTTTCTACGGTACTAATAAATCTCGCGTTGGCTGCATTTTTTACCGCAAATTATCCCCTTGAAGCTACAGTTTATGCAGATAATATAATTACAGTGCACTCAGGCGGCCGTAAATGTAAGCTGTGAATTACTTTTTTTAACTGTAGTTACGTATCTATAGGAGGATTACTACACAATTTTATTTTATCTAGTCTGTGGCGCTGATATTTCCCCATCGAAAAAAAGTCAGGATCTAAATTCGTGAGCGAGCTATAGTATGTGCTAATAAAATTTAATAATTTCAAGTGAATAAATTGTTATAAGTGAATATAATCAATTAATACGGTATATTAAATTATTTATTACTCTTATAATTAACAAATTTGGTCAAAAAAGTACCGCAGAATTAAATAAAATTTCGCGACTCCAAAAAACCGTTCTGCTTACAGTAAACACAGTCGGTAGTCTGGCGCTCCGTTTACAACGGGATTTTTGAACGGACCTTGGCGCCAAATTCTACCGAATTTGTGGATCATGTAAGTCAATTCATTTGTATAACAACTGTAGTATAATTAAGTGGGAAAAGTAGATGAATAAAAACTGTAATGTAAACAAGTACACACACACACTGCTAATTTTAACTATGGTCATGTTTAATAACTTTTGATTAATTGGTTACTTTTTTATAAATATTTGTACTAGTGCGAAACTGTATAATTTTAACTTATGAAGTGAGATTAAAGACTGAATTCGGACGTCTATTTGTTGGTTAATATATGCTATCGTACTCATTAAAGTAAGGAAAGAATTTGTACGTAATGAATTATTTGGGATTATTGGTTTGGTGTGTATATCCGCTGTGGTATGTACTAAAGTGGAGACAATATTGATCTGTAACGATTTTTTGGAATTATTTATTAGATATGTTGATTAAATTTGTATAGCATTTGTGTAATGAATTGGTATATGTTCTTTTGTTCATTTTTATGTTCTTGTTTTTTCTATGTATATCATCTCTAAAATATTTCGTTTATAACTATTGTCCTTTATTTTTAGGGGTTTGATACTATTGTAATCTATAGTGTGATCGTTGTCTATCGCATGTGTAGTGAGCGCAGTATGCTCGGAAATTGGTCTCTTAAGATTATATTTATGTTGATAAGCTCTTTCTTTTAGATAACGGCAAGTTTGTCCTATGTAACATTTATTACAGTTATTGCAATTTATTTTGTAAATACAATTTGATTTTAATCCATTCGGAATTTTATCTTTACCTTTATTAAAATACTTCCGTAATTTGTTTTCAATTCTGAAAATTATAGGGATGTTATGTCTTTTGAAAATTTCTTTAATCCACCTATTGTATAGTGTACAATAAATAAAGCTACTGGTGTATTTGTAATTTAAATTATTGTCAATTATATTGTTGTTCCCGATGCTATTCTGTTTTTTGTTTTTTTTAATTAGAAATTTCCATCTCTTATCAATGTATTTTCTAATGAAATATTGTGGATACCCATTTTCTGTTAATATTTTATTTATTGACGCTAAATTTTTTGAATTGTATTTTCGTTCCGCAAGATAGAAAGCCTTGTCTACCAAACTGTAAATTATCCCAATTTTTTGAGAGTACGGGTGTTCTGATAGATAGTTAATATATCTTCCTGAGAAGGTTGGTTTCTTATATATATCGGTTTCTAAATGATTGTCAACTCTAATTATCGTAAGATCTAAATAATTAATTTCTCTGTTAATATTTTCTGTTTCAATTGTGAATAGTAGTCTTGGGTGGTAATTGTTGAAAGTATTGTGTATTTCAGTAATTTAGTCAGACGGTAAACATATTAAAAAATCATCTACATATTTTTTTATAAAATCTACTTCAAAATTAATATTGTTGTAGCTAATTTCTATCAGTCTATATATATATATATATATAAAATTACATTTTTGCAGGCAATTCCGTGCATGATTATTGCTATCAAAGAGAGAGATTTTGCTGATTTCATTCCAGCATTGGAATACGTTCGAGGATATATACCTAATCCTCAGTGTATTTATTATAATTTCGAGCTGAAACTCCATGATGCACTGAGCCATGTTTACAGTAATGTCCAATTAGAGGGAACATTCTATAATTATGCAAGTGTGAGTATAACTAATACATAATTTTAATATTTAATGGATATGATAAATAAGGACTCAACTATCGATAAATGTACACATTTTTATTTAATCTGGTTACAAAATAACTCTTACATTGAATGATAATAATGTCTTTATTAAGGACTTAATAGTTGAATCAAGTATTTTTTTTTTTTTTTTTTTTTTTTTTTTTAAGTCAATTTCATGTTAGTCACATGTTTTATTATTATATGACATTGCCCAGAACCTAGTTCTTCGAAAAAATTTTATTGTTTGTTTCTACGAAAAATGGAGACTTTGAAGTATCCTCATATTATATAATGCGACTTCGTTGTACGATTTCTACTCGGGGTGTGTTTTAGTCATGCTCCACCTCAAACGAATGGCGCTTTTTCAAAGAGACTGCCTCTTCTAGATAAAACACTGTAATCCAGATATTATCAAATTACAGCCATAATTTCATGTTAATTCAACTTAATATGACAGTAATAACGTATTTTTCAAAACGATTATAATTAT
The DNA here is from genome assembly GCA_018835575.1 of Cotesia chilonis. Lineage (NCBI taxonomy): Eukaryota > Metazoa > Arthropoda > Insecta > Hymenoptera > Braconidae > Cotesia > Cotesia chilonis. The sequence goes on from RJVT01000291.1 coordinate 30,723, forward strand.
TTACTTAGCTACAATGTTTATATGAAAAATTTTAATTAATAATTTTCAAAAAGTAACTGTTTTTTCTTATTGTCTTTATAGATTGTTAACTCTAAAGCCAAACAATTACGTGTTGTTTTTGATGATGTAGATTCAAGGGTAATTATTAAAAAAGTTATGAGTTTGCCATTGCTGGCTCCTGAATTAATATCAACGCAGTTGCAAGCGATGCGTCATTTTACGCAACTCAATCAACTTCGTGAGCTAAATGAGTTGTTGGATTATATTGACAATATTTGGGTTCAGGGAGTTGGAGTTGAAGAAATGTCATTCTTCAACAACCCTAATTCATTAAATGATGTGCAACGCTCAACGACGAGAAACTTTATAAATTTGCTAAACAACAGGTTTAACGTGAACGTTTGGGAATTAATAGGTATGGAAAATTGTTATATTTTTTTTTATTTACACGAAAATTGGAGATCATTATTTTCCGTCATGTAGCAATCAGTATCGATTGCTGTAAAAAAAAAAAATATCGAGAATGCAAAAGAATTTAAAGAAAAGATAAGTTCGCTTGAATTTAGCAAATCGTTCAGAAAAACTGATATAGTCATTAAAACCTTACGCAGAATTTTATTTAGAGTAAATTTAATCTTTTATCAAAACAAAATTTCTTCATTTTACTATACTTGTCCTTATTAAAAATTTATTTCAATCTGAACTCTTGAAATATTCATGATCATGTGCTGTTCAATAGGTCGACCAATTATTTAATACTCACGACACATTTTCGAATCATTTTTACAGTAACTTTCTCTTACATTAGTAAAAATATAACCATAGAGATGATTTTAGTTAAGTTTTTTAAATGTTATTTTTTACTTACAGAATGCTCAGAGAAGTTATTTTTACATTCGATGAAAGATTTAGAACGTATGCACAACAATAAAGTTGCTCTACGAATCCCAAAAGTTCGAGAATTATTAAATAAAAAAAACATAATGTCGTTATGGACCCAGTTAAATACTGACACCAACTTTGCATATCAATTTATAGCTACTTGCAGTTATCTGGTGGAAGATTTATTTTTAAATTTTGACTATGACAATGAAGTTGTGAATGAAGAATTCACAATTATTAAAAATCATCAAGCAATTAATAGTATTCTTCCCAATGATATTGCTAGCGGACCACATCAATTGATGCTTAATGAAATGAATCCAAATCTTGGTGAGTTTTTTTTTGATTATTCAATAAATTAAAAAAAGTTTGGAAAATCCAAAAGTGCACGACTCATAATGTTCATTTAATTATGAAATATTAATAAAATAAAGAATGTGAAAAAAAATATATAAAACAGCTAAAATAGCACGATAATGCGTAAGCGCCTCTAGTGGGATAAATGTACACAATATATATAAATATACAGTCTTCTGGTTTTTGTTTTATATTATTAATTATACATAAACGACACTGAATTACCTAGCCATTCGCATTCGGTGACCTACAATTCTTTCAAAGAATTTTTTTAAAAAAAACTTAACTCAATTAATGCATTTTTTCGCAAGTTACAGTATTTCCGGAGTTTCATACATGAAGGACAGGAAAATTTTTTGACCTATTTTGATATTTTTTTCCGTTTCTATTGCACTAAATCCATTTTTTAAAAGTGTCAAATTAATCTCCATTAAATTATCTTGACAATAGTATGCAAAATATCTTGATTCCGTGAACTAACAAGACTATAATAATAAAAATAGTTGCCGAAATGAGGTGAAAAAAATTTTTCGATCGTAAAGCACTCTCTGATGCTTCGCATCATGAGTCGTGCAATTAAAACATTGAATTTAATACAATCGAACAATTAATTAAAAACAAATTTCTTATAGCTTCATTTCTCAACGATGCACCAAATCAACCATTACCTCAAGCAGAACGTCGCTGTAAGTACTTCATATTAACAAATATTAATTTTTTTAATTGATTGCTTTTGAAAATAATTTAATTTTCCTTTTTCACTAAAAAGCTCGTGTGATTGATCATGCAATGCAGCCTAGTGAAGAAATCGACAATAATGGTATTTTTTTATTAATAGTTTTATGCTAACTCTTATTTCTCGATAAGTAATTACTTATTTTATACAAATATATTACTTTCTGTTAAGATGCTGAAATTGGTACAGAAATACAGCCTCAACAGATAGTGGAATTTGATGGTTGGTATTTTTTTTTAATTCAAAAATTTGAATTTAATAACCTTACCAACACTTAGGTGTAAAATTTTTTATTTTCAATTTATTTATTAACTGTGACAAAGTAATATACAATTCATTTTGATTGATTGTTGTACTTGTGTTAATTTACTTTTTGATCTATACAGATCATCAAAATAATCCAGTGATACATCCAGATGAGGTGATCGAAACTGATGCTGCAGAACAAAATAATGGTATCATAATTATTTCGTTATAACTAACTACGTATTATGTTTTACATGTTATAACTATTTTCTTTAAATTTTTTTCAGTTGTCGTTCAGTTGATCCGGTTAAATGATAATCCAGCTATCGATCAAGAAGAAGTACAAAGATTAATAAATTTTATTGGTGAGAAATAAAACTACTAAGTATAATCTGCATATCATGCATAGTCACAAATTGACTTACATAAAAACCATAACAAAATATGTTATAGGTCAGCATCAAATTGTGGAGAATACGCTTGTTTGTGGTGTTTGTCAAGGGGAACCGATGATATATACCTTAGAACCTTGTTGGCATCTGTATCTGGGTAAACGGTGTATGCTGCGTTTTCTCCACAAATTTATCATTGATCGTACAATTTTGCTAACATGCCCAAGCTGTATGAAAATGGTTAACTTCATTTGCCGTATACAATCTTAAATTTCTGATTTTAACATTACAAGAGTTAACATATGACACAGTACTTTTTTAAAATTATGTTTTTGTCAATAAAAATTAAAATATATGTATAACTTTAACAGAAAAATAAAATTTTACTTCTTTTATTTGAAATGATTTCTCAACTTTAATTAGTTATTTTGATCCATTCAATTTTATTTAATAAGCTTCATAAAATTGCTTTTGCATTTCGATTCAGTTATAAGTTTATAAATGAATTTAATTCACCGTTGCTATCTTATGATAATAGAAATTTATAAGAAATATCTATAATACCGACTGCCACTGACGCTTAGAAATTTTTCTGAAAAGTTGTTCGTCTATGAGATAGTAATTTTAAAATATGTCCCGTCTTACTTTTAATATTTTGGTATAAAATATTTTTGGATAACTTCCATTGATGTAATTCACAATTGGATTGACCGCAACGTGAATTAACTATTAAAAGCTACGATATGATATTATTATGCTTTAAAATTCGCTTTTTTTAATAATCTAACAGGTGATAACAGTGATTTATATACTATCGTGTTATTCGGCATTCGAAAGTATAAAATTTCTGAAGTTGGTACACATCTGAAATATATACTTTTGACCATCTGCCTGCAAGCCCACGATTACCCCATACAGTGGCGTAGAATGAATTATATTTTTAAATTTCTAACCGCAACGTGTAACTGACATATTGTTTTTGTTTACTTCGAAACTTGTTTACATTGTGAACTTCAATGAACTGTGATAGTGATAGTTGATAAAAAAAAAAAAAAATAAGATATGGTGCGCTAGTACAAACGTACAACTAATAGACAAAGCTGGGATCCAATTTCGATGGCTAATGCTATTCAAGCTATCTGTGATGGAGAAATGGGTTATAAAGTTGCTGCTCAAAGATTTGGAGTTCCTCAAACGACTTTGGGTGCGTTCCACTAAGCGCTCACAACGATCAAAATGCTCCTTTAAGGTGCAATAGCCTTTAAAATAGTCGGATAAATTTTCTGCGCATGCCTCAAATTCCGCCATGTTTTTCGGGCACTTTACAAATATAAATACAGTAAACAGTACGTATTCTGTATAATTTATTATAAAAAAACGGTCGACACAAACACGTATTGGTTAAAAATATTCAAATTAGGTGAATATACTCATCAGTAAAAGATTGAACAAAAATTTTATTTGAAATAAAAAATGTTATCTTTGAAAAAGGGTGCAAAAAAGCATTGTTGTTACGGAGTATGCCGGAGTGATACACGAAAAAAATCCTTTTTAACAAATCAATACTTTTTTGTAAGTTTTCCAAAACCTTGTTTGGAATATCGTCAAAAACGTATTAAAACAACAGTGAAAACCCATATAAAAACTTGTTCTAAGTGTAGTAAATGTGATTTGTGGGTTAAACGGTGTGGACGAGGTGATGGTCGATTCCAGGGGATTGATCACGTTAATAAGGACACATACATTTGTTCACTTCATTTTAAGGGAGAAAGTGGTCCAACAACAGAATATCCAGATCCCATCAGTTGTGTACAAGGTGAATCTTCTCAAAAGGTAATGAAAATATAAATCATTGTTAGCATTACACGTAAAAGACTTTAACCTCAAATAATGAATCTGTTTTCAGATTAAAATCATCGCACGGACCTCTTTGGCTGAGAAATATAAGGAAATTAAAGACGTAAGTTTATTTTTATTAACAATTTAAGAATTTAACTATAAAGTATAGCAGTGTAGTAAAAAAATAACATGCTCCAAAATTAAGCATACAAAAATTTTGTGTTTTAGAATATCAATAACAGTCCTGGGGTTTCAAATAATCTTGCAGAAGATATGGAGTGTAAGAATAGTGCTGTTAATGTTGGAACTATCAAGAATATAGTAACAGATTCTTCAAATGAAAATGTAATTTCAACATTGGATTCAAGCCCGTGTGTTATTAATGATATATTCATGTCAACAGCACCTAGTGATCACTGTGAGTGTTTAGTAACAGAGGCTAATGCAGAAGATGAAATATCGCGCAATTCCTGTGATCAATATGTTCAAACTGACATAAAAAAATATACTAGTAAAAGAATTCAAGTAAGTTTACGTCAAGTTTCAGTGATGGATAGATTTGAAGAATCTTTAAAAAGTGATACCAAGAAAAGTAAATTTTACACAAGCTTGGCGTATGAAGAAATTCTAATTTTACACAATTTCGTTAATACGGGTAGCAAAGATGTAACCGATGCAAGTAATGAAGGAAAGAAAAGTAATAATAAAGGCCATACAAAGTTAACGCCAATTCAACAACTGATTTTAGTGCTTATTCGATTATGTGTAGGCCTGCTAGTTGAAGATTTAGCTTTCAGATTTGAAATTTCTACAACTTTAGTTTCGAAAACTATAAAATTTTGGATTCAGCATTTATTTGATGAATTTTCACGTAATTTGAAGCCGTTCATGTTTCCGTCAAGAGAAAAAATAGCAGAAACTCTGCCAAAAACCTTTAAATCTCTGAAAAATATTAGAGTTATTGTTGATTGTACGGAATTTCAATGTCAGTCACCATCAAACTTTGAACATCAAGGAAATTTATATTCTTCTTACAAAGCTCGAACTACTTATAAAGCACTAATTGGATGTACTCCTAATGGAGGTATATGTTTTGTATCAGATGTATACGAGGGTAGTATTTCAGACCGTGAAATATTTATAAAATCAAATATTGCTGATCACTTGGAACCAGGAGATTTAGTTTTGGCTGATAGAGGATTTACCGTTCATGATATTGTCGAATCAAAGCAAGCGTACTTGAACATACCACCATTTCTAAATGGCAGACAACGATTATCGTCGCAAGAAGAAATGGAGACGAAACGGATTGCTAAGCAACGTATATACGTAGAACACGTTATTGGTAGAATCAAACAATTCCGGTTGCTTCAGAAGGTTTTACCTTTAAGTTTACGTTCATCAATGTCACAAATTCTATTTGTGTGTGCATGCTTAGTAAATTTCCAGCCGGCGATTATTATCGATTGAAGAGTAAATTGAAAACACCATAAATTGTAGGCATACCATTCTTCAACTACAGGTTATTGCTAACAGAGAGGTGTTATTTTATACTCACGAAAATTGTAAATAATAAAATTATGAACTTAAGCTTTTATATTTTTTAAATCTTATATTTTCTTTGTAACAAATATAAATTTTTATAAAGAATATCTTTTATAATTCAGATACCTATAACTTGTAACAAATAATTCTAGTATTAGCATACAAGTACAATAAATTATATTATATTTATATGTCTATAAATCTGTAATCATGACATTTAATCTAAATTGCACATATCAATTATTCACGACTTCTTTGGTTTTAAATTAAATGGTTTTAAGTCACGTGGAATGCGCATTTCAAAATATTCCGGCGCTAAAACATTTTGGTGAAAGTTGCTTATGTGTTTTAATAATGGCTCAATAAAATTAGCGTCGTATTTAATTCGTTCAACATGATAAGCTTTCGACGTCCATATTACAAAATCACACCATTTTCTTTCTGTAATGGCCATTTGTGTCTGAATTTGGAAATAATATTGATGATTCCGTTTCAATTTCATAGATTTTGGGTTCAGAAGAGCACAACAAAATGAGCTTCGTTGTTGAGGTGTTAATAAGTGTAAATCAGTTGGCCCTAAATGTTCTAAAATTTTCGGACACTTGATTTCAAGTAGTCCATGAGTATTATTAGGTCCATCAGTTACAAGTCCATCCGGAGAAGCTCCTATTCCAGGAAATTTAGGATTAACCCAGATACCACAATCAGAAATTTGAAACCCAAATTTCTTGGATGTAAAATCAGTGTATTTTTTTTTGGCAACTTCTTCATTATCACGTCCATACTGAAGTGCAACGTTGTGAAAATTTTTATCAATCCATAAGTGGTATTTGATCCAAGTACAGATTTGCTCGTCAGTCCGTTTTAAACTGAAATATTTAACTTTAGAAGCCGTAATTAAAATTTTCCTAAACATCCACCAATCATCAGAAGCTGACTGCACACCACTTGTTAAATCTCGAGGCTTATCTTTAAAATTGAACAATGACGCAGTTAATTGATAAACCAGACTACGTAAAATAGCTTTTCGAGGTAAGTCCAGTTCATAATTATCGTAACTCGGAGTAATCACAAGCTCCCAAATGCTCGGATGTTTATTATTCCTGTGTAGTATTTGTAAGTCACGTGCAAAATATAAAGTTTTCTGGATTTCAAATTTTGAGTTCCGATTGTCTTCAACAATATGATTTTTAGAGTTATTCATTTCATTACTTTCATTGTCAGCTTGATTGTACTGATGATCAACTTTATGGGCTTCTTTTTTTTTGGATCCTTGATTCCAACTACAGAGTTGACTAGTACAAGATACATCTTGCTTAGCAATATTTTTACACTCTATCAGCAAAATATGCAGAAGAGCAGCAACGTGTGCACAACGACCTAAGCTTGATGCTTTACATTCACATGTCCCTCGTAAAATTTTTCCACTTTCAGAGTTTACCATGACTTGGACACTATAACTAGTCTTGATTTGGTATGAAGCTTTTACTGTACTCTTCAGGCAATAAATATTTTGAGAGGTAAGAGAATCAAAAATATTTATGACCCGATTACTATCGACGTATAACTTTCCCCTGCTTAGAGGTTTAGCTGTACTATAATCTATAATACTGGGCTCATTTTCATCATCTTCATCAGAATAGTTTAAATTTTCTTTCTCTACTATACAAGATGAAATCAGGTAATCATAAATAGAAGATTCATCAAATAACTTTGGTAAGTTTGCTGACGGAAACTCTTCCCACGAAATTGGAGGACTTAACGAAGGATTATTATTATTTACTGCTTGATCTTGTTTTCGTTTATCTTGTTCCTGCTTCAACCACTTCCCTTTGTCTAAACTGGGATCTACTGGAACACCATTGCGGATAGCATTCTTGACCCTATTAAATTTATAATAATCATTAGTGTTTAAAATTATTTTCAACTTATTTACATCTCAAAACAGTTCTACTTGTCATTTAAATTGTCATTCTAACCTCTCAACCAATTCTGCTTTTTTTCATCCTTGAGGACGTCCATGACACTTCAACCATCTTTTTAATTGCACACAATTATGAGCTTCTACTGAAGGAAAAACTAATGATGCTCCATCAATTAATTTTTCATTTAATTGTATTGGTGACAGAGGTTGTCCAGCTTGTTGCCCAGCCATTTTTATAAAAAGTGCCCGAAACTTTCGTATTACCGCCTTTAAAACATGGCCGACGCGCGTGCGCTGAGCAAACCATTAAAAAGGCTATTTCATGCTGACGCTTGACGCTGGTTTGGAGCGTCAAACTTGACAAAAAAACGCCATCTACAGGAGAGCGTCAAAAAGTCGCGTCAAGCGTCAGCAATATCTAGCGTCAACAAACATACATAGCTAAGCGTCAATAATTCACAACTATCGATTGATCGATTGTAAATATGTTGTTATGTTTTGTGTTATATTATTATTAACCTCAATTACACAAACAACAATTAACTATAAAATAAAATAATAAATATATATTAGTGAGAAAGAGATAGTGATTAAAAACAGAAAGATGTTCACAAATTATCAATATCAAATCTGGGTCTACGAGTGTCAAAAATTGATTCAAGAAAGAAAATTGCTAAAATAAAAAAAAAAAGAATTTTAGCTGCTCTGTTTTTAAACGAGGTGGGATTATTCAAAAGAAATTATACGAAGAAACGTTATTGGATTCATCCTTTATTTAAATTACGGGACGATCACGGATTCATCGAGGCTATATTTCCAACTCTTTTATCATTTCCGGAAAAATTCGAAAATTATTTTCGAATAAATGTGGAACAATTCGAAGAATTATTAGGTTTGGTAGGTCCTTTGATTAGTAAACAAAATACTGTAAGAAACTCTATTTCAGCAACAGCAAGACTTGCAATGACCCTAAGGTAATAATTATCTTATTCATCTCATATTAATCTCATTATTCAAATCATGATTCATAAGAAGTTAGCATAACTGTATATATTAATTTTTTCTCTGCAGATACTTGGCAACAGGTGATTGTATGACTTCAGTATCCTATCATTATCTTGTAGGTTTTACAACAACAATTAATATTATAAATGAAACATGTAAAATGCTATGGAAGTGCCTAAATAAGAAAGTATTGCCATATCCGCTGACAGTTAGAGATTGGTTGGAAATCTCTCATGATTTTAATGAGAAATGGCAATTTCCACACTGCATAGGAGCTATGGACGGAAAGCATATTCGAATTCAGGTATGAAAATTCAGTTACAATTATTTAATTAAATTCACCGCCTATGCAACTTACATAATAATTCGAAATTTCATTTTAGTGTCCTGATAATGCTGGCTCAGCGTATTATAATTATAAAAATCATCATAGTGTTGTTTTAATGGCTATTTGTAATGCGGATTATTCATTTATTTGTGTGGATATTGGTGCTTATGGTCGACAAAGTGACGGTGGTATTTTCAAAAATTCCGCGTTTGGTCAAAAATTTGAATATCAGCAAATGAATGTGCCGCAACCAGATCTACTTACTGTTAATGGAGCACCCTTACCATACGTACTGGTAGGTGACGAAGCATTCCAACTAAGTACTTATTTACTTCGACCGTACCCGGGAAGAGGTGGTCTTACTGAGGAACGGAATATATTTAATTATCGTTTGAGTCGCGCACGGAGAACAATTGAAAATACATTTGGCATTATTGTGAGCAAATGGAGAATTTTGAAAAAACCAATTGAAGCTACAGTTGAAAACACAATTACCACAGTCCAGGCAATTGTCGTGCTTCACAATTGGCTTCGCAAGCATGAGAAAAATGATACATATATTTCGGATGATGATGATATTAATGAATTGAGAGACGAAATTAACGACTCGGCTTTAGAGGATGCTAGAGTTTATGGCAATCATCACAGTAACAAAGTGGCCGTGTCAATTCGCGATAAGTTTTGCGATTATTTCAATACCGAAGGAGCAGTTCCTTGGCAGTATGGTCGTATCCAATGATGAAATTATTTAAATTCTACGAACTATCCTCATTACATATTGTTACTTCTCAAGAATTCGATATCTACGTACCTTCAGTGTCGAAATGTGTTGGTCCTCACGCCCCAAATTTTACGTCAATCTAGCAGTTTATAAACAGTACTTATTATGCTCTTCGATCCTCATCGCATCATCGCTCGTGGCTACAGTTTTTAAAGCTATTTAAATAATGAACTCTATATAATATTTATCTTTATTCATTATTTATAATTTTGTAATTACTTGTAATTATTATATTTTCTACTTCTGAATGATTGCAGAGGATTGCATTTTTATATTTAATTAAAAGACAGTGAAAGACTGATATTAAATTTTTAGACTAATAATAATTAGCAATTATGTGTACTTCTCTGTAATCATCGAAATTGATGCTAAAAGAAAACCAAAAAATGTAATATTAAATTAGAATTTTATACACTTTATAAAACCAAAAAAACAAAATATTTATTGAAATTTTATCCTAGCAATTATTATATCTGGAATTATTAATTATTTACGGAAAATATGTAACTCGAAATGCGAGACATGTTTATTTTGTGTACGTTTTAAAAAAATTATTCAAATAGAACAATTAAATAAATATAAAGTTATGTAATTTCGTATGCGGAGATTAATATAAACTAAGATAGCGAATAAATTTTATTGTATAAAAAATTATAAAAAATCTTCGAAGGGAGTGAATAATTTGAATAATTGTATAAATTTAGTATTTACGAAAAATATGAATTTCATGAAAATTTTTTAATTTAAAGAAAATTTTTGTAGATTAAATTGTATTTAATCTATAGAGAAAGATTAAATAAAATATGTATGGGAATTTGAGTTACAAAAAAAATATGATCTTGAATTATTAACTTTATTCAAACTCGAAATGTTTTTAAAACATACAAATATATTATTTGTTAAACAACTTAACAGTGTGAAAGCCTTACAAAAAATACAAAGAAATTCAAAGAGTTTTATGAGAATATTTAAATAATATTAATTATATCATTATTGTCATTTTATTTTTTATTATCTTTTAATATCATCTTATGATCTGGTTTAAGTAATTTATCTTTTAATCATTGATAAAAAGATTACGTATTTTAACGTAGTTTTTTGTCTTAAAACTATTTAACAATATTAAAATTAACTAATCTTTGGCTTGAGCCAGTGAACATTATTTTTCGACTTGAAATACCTTAATTAGTTTATAACTAACAGCAATATGCAATATAATTTAACAATAGGAACCAAAACGTTGAAAATTAAATTTTGTTTTTAACATTTTTTTTGGAAAACATTTTTTTTCGCGTTTTAAAAAATACAAATACAATTCAATTTGCGATATTTAAGTTATATAAATGGTACTAAATAGTTAATATTTAATTATTAATTATAGTATCACACAACCACTTTAAGGCAGAGTTTTGTCTTAAAACAATTTTATTGCTTTAAGATTTCCTTTTTTTTCTTATTATCCTATAATTTGATCTTTGACCTTATAATTATTAATATTAGTATCAGGTAATTATTTCAAGATAAAGTTTTGTTTTAAAACTATTTAACACTGCTTAAAATAATTAATCTTTGGCCTAAGTTTTAAAACAGACCATAATACTGATGACATAATTTTTTAACGAGCCAAAATATAGAAAACTTTAATTTGTTCAAAGTAGCAATTTTTTAAAAGTCGTATCGATTTTCATTTTGAAGTTTACTTTGAACCAAAGCCATAATTTCCATGATTACTCCAAGATGCTTGTCTTCTAGAAGTTTCCTTATTTCATGGCCTACACCTGCTAAAAAATTATCCACTGCATCAATTTTTGGAGTAGAAGGTAATGTAAGTGGTGGAGAGTCCTTGCAGATCTTTGCAGCGATCATAGCTAACGGAGACATATTATTGTCTAATGATCCGTTATTAGTACGTTTACGTGAACTATTGACAGGAGTAGCTGCAAAAATTACGTTTATTGTTTTAATTCTAAATTGTATTTTCAATTAAAAATTCAGCTTACTTAATATTGTATTATTACTATTATTATTGTTTTTAGCTTCATCTTCATTCATATAATCATCACCTTCGACTCCTCTGTTATGGAAATCATCTCCAGGAACATTACCTACAGTTCTAAATTACACAAAATATTAAAAATATTAATTAATGATTGTAGGAATTAGAATAATTATTTTCACTTACGGCTTAATCAAGAAACAATCGCGCATGAATGAGCAAGCGTCATAGAATTTCCATTTTTTATGGTTAATTCGAGCTGAGCCACTAGAACGGCATTCTGCTTGAACTTGTTTTCGGTATTGATCTTTCAAACTCTTGAATTTTTTTTTACAATCAGCAGCAGATAATCAATCTGGCAAAAAAAATAATGACGAATAGAGGTTAAAAAATTATAAATACTTATTAAAAATTGATAGAGAAAAAAAATTCAACATACAGTCCATGGCTTTTGAAATTTCTTCCCACAGTAGATCAGTAGCTTTTGACGAGCGGTTTGCTAGAGGTGTTTCATGGTTCCACAAAGGCGGCCTTGATTGGGCTTCCAAAATTAAAAGCTCGATTTCATCGTCCGTTAGTTTAGGTTCTTGTGGTTTCTGAGACGTGATAGCTTCTTTTTTTTGTCCACTCTGACAACCCTTTATCGCAGTAGATTGGAGTGTAGGATTTTTCTGCGCTAAAATTATGAAATATAAAGTCAATCAGCCATGAAGTTTTCATAATTTTGACAATGTAGTTAGGCAAGTGAAATTAAACAATTGTCTTACGTAAAGGTAAGCTTAACATGTCATCGTCATCGTCTAACACACAATAGTCCACAAATTCTTCAACACTTGCTTTTTTCCCACCTCCGATATCACGACCACTGTGCAACTGAAAAACATCATTTTTGCCATCTAATTCGGGCAATAATTCGCGAATAATTTCTTCGGTGCCGTCTTCAAATCGTGCCCGACGGATTATTGTTCTTTTATCAGCTGTCAAAAAATAAGATTTAAATATAAGATATATATATATATATATATATATATATATATATATATATATATATATATATATATATATATATTATATATATGCTATGGAATTACTTACCCAGTAAGGGGTAAAAATAGTAGTTGTTGTCAACATGAAAGCTCTTATAACGCTTCATGCACGGATGACTATAGATTTCCTTACAAATAGTCTCACATACTCCGCATGTATAAAACAATTCCAGTTCCTGATAAAAAAAATACACCTACTAATAAATAAAATTATTTTTTAATGTTAAAAGAATTTGACAATGTAAATAACGTATGTCTACACATATGGATGATATATAGAAACAAACGGCTGACATGAACTCAGCGTACTTTCTTTTTATTTTTCAATCGAAATTTGAGGACATAGTTTAAAATTCAATGCTCTTGCTTTTTTTTTACATCAAATGAAAATTAATTTACTATCAAATTATGCAAAACTGAATTTAATTATACGATAAATGGTAAATAACATTTGAGGTTAAAAAAATGTTATTTACTTTTTTATTCATTTCTCATGTCTTAAATCAAAATATATATATAAAAATAATTTTTCTTTTAATATTACCTCCTCGTGGTCCATGATACCTTTTTCATATATTTTTTTCAATTATTCTCAAAAAAATTATTTTCTTATTCTTGTTTATTATTTTTCGATATATATCGATTACTACCAACTGCGATTATAGCTTATCGCACATAGCTCCGGCGTCAAAACTAAAGGTGCAATTTCATGCTGACGCTTGACGCGGATTTTAGCGTCAAACTTGCATCACGTGGTACAACGTGATCAAGTTTGACACTAAAAATCCGCGTCAAGCGTCAGCATGAAATTGCACCTTTAAGGATGAATGAGTGTAAAAATTGTAC
>RJVT01000292.1:0-2500 GCA_018835575.1 Cotesia chilonis
GGAGTCGTATACATACTACTAAGAATAAATGAAATAATAATAAATTGATAATATAATAGTAACAATATTTATCATTATATTATTATAATAATAAAAATTATTATTATTATTGTTTTTAAATTATTCAGTATTAAGATATTAAATTTAAATTTACAATTATCTTAATTACAAAAAAAAGTAAAAATTAATTTAAAGTTGAAAATCCAATTGATAATTTAATTTATTAATCTAAGCCAAAGAGTATTCGCGGCTTATTTATATAAAATTTCATTAATGCTACTACATATTGTACGAAAAGTGGTACTTTAATTGATTTATAGTAAAGCTTTTAAAAGTTACCTAGGTTGTCTTTTTCGCTCTCATTGATGTTTTATGAGAAATTAAGACAGAACTACGGTAACTTTTAACAGCTTTCACTGTATATTTACAACTTTATAACCATTCAATTTCCGCGGAAAAATACAAACTCGGAATTAAAAATGTTTTTAATAACAAAAAATGTTAAAATTTATTTTTATTATAAAATTCCTAGAATTAATTATTAAATAATTATCCTTGTGTACTTTTCGAAATATATTTTCTACTTATTCAGTTGCATTTTTTAACTAGAGTCAATACTTGAAAGAGCTAAAATTGTTTGATTATGCTTTCTTCGGAAAAGTCAGCTGATCAAGATTTAAGTAATTCTGTTCGAGGAATGTTCAGATACTACAACAATGTATTGATGATTGTTGCCTGTAGGTGACACTACGGCTTAATTGAGCGGAAGTATGAAATGATGACATTTCTTAAATAATACGAATATTATTTATAAGTTTACGAATTGTGTCATTTACTAACAACGATTTGATAATGACACTTAATAATCATAAAAATAATAATAACTATAATAACGACAATATTAACAATGACAATAAGGATAATACTGAAAATATTATAATGGTAGAAATAAATTGATAATACTATTTATTATTATTATTTTTATTGTTATTATTATTATTGTTTATGAATGATTAAGTATTAAATTCAGAGATTTTAATTTAATACTTTAATATTTAATAATTTATAAACAATAATAATAATAACAATAAAATGAAAATAATTACAATGGTGATAATCTTTATCATTATGATTATTATTGTTATTAAATCATTAAGAATTTAAGTATTATATCCACAGATTCGGTAGAATCTGGCGCCAAGTTCCGTTCAAAAATTCCGTTGTAAACGGAGCGCCAGACTACCGACTGTGTTTACTGTAAGCAGAATGGTATTTCGAGGTTGCAAAATTTTATTTAATTATATGGTACTCCTTTTTCCAAAATGATATATCATAAAAGTAAGTCATACTCTATTTTACTGATATTAATTAATTATAATCAATTATAACATTTAATTCACTTAAAATTATTAAATTTTATCAGCACAAACTATAGTAAGCCCAGAAATTTCGATCCTGACTTTTTTTTCATGGAGAAAAGTCACCGCCACAGACTAGATAAAATAAAAATGTGTAGTAATCTTACTATAGATACGCAACTACACTGAAAAAAGTTAATTCACAGCTTGCATCTACAACCACCAGAGTGCACTGGAATTATTTCTACATAAACTGTAGATTCAACGGGATAGCTCACTGAAGTTAGAACCCCAAATTTTTTTCTTTTAATTTTTGATTTTTTTTTCTATCACGTTTTCAGCTTTTCGTTTGTTCTTTATTATTCACTCTCAACATTTGATCGTTCTCCATTTATTTATTTTAAAAAGAATTTATTAATAATGTACCTTTAAGTTAGCCCCCCTGTCGCATTTTTTAATATTTTGGTAGCAATTTGGGTCATCAAGCCTCTATTTTTGATTGTTCATGTATATTTAACATTTGTTCCTACTTCACATTTTTTATTTGTTGTTTAATTAACATTTTTAATTAGCTGTATGTATGCATTCTAAATATTTGCACTGCGCATGCGTCAACTTTACGTATATAGACTTTTAGCGCGGTCTTTTGAAAATTATAGTGACAAGCACATCTCATGTGTAAAAAATTAAAAAATTTACGAGTGTAATTTTTTAGGAATTACTATTTAATTAATTCAAATAATTAAAAAAAAATTGTTAGACGTCAGCCAATATCAATGTCATTAAGTAAATAAATAAATAACTAATAAATATTCATTTCATTCTAAATTTTTAAAAATATCGAGAGAATTGTTAATCAATGCATGTACATTTTTTTTTTATTTTCATCAATTCTATTTTCATGAATACTACGAACTATTAAAAAAAAAAAAAAAAAAAAAAAAAAAAAATCCATAACAATTAACAAAAAATTTCAATACTTTATTAAAATAAAACTTATTATAAAATTATTAAAAACTACACGTTGCCCTTTTGTCCTGTGACCTCTATAATTGAAATTACAAGAAAAATACACTTACTCTAATCACTGTGCTGGTCAATATAATTTTCAAAAGTCCGCGCTGAAAGTCTAAACGTAAAGT
>RJVT01000292.1:7500-43721 GCA_018835575.1 Cotesia chilonis
TCACCATAATTAACGATGGACGAGCCACCGATTGGTTTTGATCTAATAAAAGCGTTCCTTCCATCTCTGGTCGGAACTCTGGTTTGCATGTATTAGCTCTAGAATTACCACAGTTATCCAAGTAAATGTGGGTACGATCTAAGGAACCATAACTGATTTAATGAGCCATTCGCGGTTTCACCTTAATATGGCGTGTACTAAGACATGCATGGCTTAATCTTTGAGACAAGCATATGACTACTGGCAGGATCAACCAGGGAGCTTCGTTCATGTTTTATTAAATAAAACACTTAGAAATCTCTTTTTTACACTAATACAACCATGTTAGCTTTCATCATATAATGTCCGACTAACAGTTGTAAAAGCGGTGCTGATTTGAAACATAAATTTCTAACAACACTTTAAATTTGTTGATAATAACTATTTATTCACATATAAGTGAAACAACATATTCAAACATCCTCTCTGATTTTGAAAAACTTCAACTCTCGCTAGATATTAATTCTAAGCGACGTGGTTATTTACATGTAAACGTGCTTTTATTATTACAATTATAATATTCTTGCTCGGAAACAAGTGAGTCGATAACTCAGTATTGAATAAGTGTACATATCCTACATGAAAATATACAAATTTTAAACGCCGAAGCGATTACCACATAGGAGTCATTCAGTCATAGACATCGACCCGTGGCTGTGATGCGTTCAGATATACTGTGTTTTATACTAAGCATAATAATCCTCTCGTAGTCTAGCGCATTTAAGTATTAACGGAATATACTATACATACTATATATATACTGTGCGCTGCTGATATTACTTCTTTCAACAGACTACTCTCTCATATAAATACGAGCAACGAACAGCACCTGGTAGTAAAAATTAAGTGACTCAGCTTATCCCCACTCTGGGTGGATTCGTCCGTAATACCCAGCTGTTCAATTGCTTAGCATCTGATAATGTAAAATTATACATGTTGAGTTTTCATGTTATGAAAGGTTAAAAATATTATTATTGATTTTTTGTTAGTAATAAGAGGAAAAAGATTTCATTTTATATCAATAATTGGTTGAATTCATTCAATTTGATTAAACCACTTACTATGATTTTTTCCATCATAATCACTAATAAATCAACTATATTCGTCTGCTGATGAAAAAAAATAATTAAATTACTCAATTTTGATTTTGAATCATTTAACAAATTTTTTGAATATCGTATTATTAGAGGCGTATCGACATTTAATTCATAAAATTTGAGAATTCTACTTATCTACTTATTTCACTTGTAGTTGTAATCAATCCATAATATCATGTTACTTTACTACATTAATAATTTTATTTTATGATTGAGAAATAATTACACATAGTTATACAACTAACCGCTCCGAAAATATGGTTCCATATTAATCATTTACAGCTGTAATAATTCATCGATTAATGTTTGTATTTTAGAAATTTTTATACTTAAAATTATTATAATGATAAAAGTTTTTTGTTATTTTGACTCAAAATATGGCATTTGATAAACGGGAGGTCAATAAGCAACTAACATTTTCATTTATTTATCTATGAATCCCCAGTCCATAGTTATCTGTTTAGTTGTGGCTTTCTAAATTTACCGACTATAAGTAAGACGTAAAGCCTACCAGCAGTTTTAGACTATTTAATGTTTGTCGTATTCCACAACGATTGCTATCTTGCTTGCCCTCTACAACCGGTTTTGTTGCATTAGAACACCAACTATACCGACATAATTTTTATGACTGATATTAAAACATGTGACAATCATCTTGCAATTTATTATGTCAAGTTAAGATTGATCCATTAAACAAATAATTTTTGCGCTAGAAAGTCTACAAAATATTTTTTCCAATTCAATAGTGTTTGTGATAATTTAATTTTCTTCTTTTTTATATATTTAATCAACTCTTCTATAATTCACAAGTGCAAAATATGTTCTATAATTATAATCCGAACAAAAACAGTTTCACTGTAAAAAATTGCGCCAAGTCCACGTTCATAAAACTCATCTCAATAACATTTGCACTTTACAAAAAAAATTCGACTCGTTTCAATAATTATCATTCTTTACAAAAAGATGTGAAATACAAAAAAATACCAAGAAACCGTCATAATGTTAGAAAAATTGAAAAAAATATTGTTGAAAATTAAAAATTAGAAAAAAAAATTTTTTATCGTACTTGGCGCGCGTCATTGAGTACCCAAATTTTTCAGGATAAATAAACATCATTTTAATGTTTAGAAATTCATAAGTAAAGTCAACCTATGTTATTTCATAATGAGTTTTACAAAAGTTAGGTAAAATCAACATGTCATACGCAATTATGCAAACTACATACAAGTCGATACGCATGAATACGTTGGGTCGGTTGCACTGTGAGAATTGTGTTTACTACAAAATAAAAATTAAAATATATGGCCGACTAAATTGGGAAAATGCGGTGTGAGTGCCAATCAAAATGTGTTAATTACAATTAAACGAAGCAATATCAAGCTTCGATATTGCAAAGGATTCTTCATTAAAGATTAATGACAAAGCTTAATAAAAATAAATCCGAAGATTTTATATAATATTTAGATTTCTTGATAACCACACCACCATATTGACAGTTGTTTCCACTAAAGATCTAGAAAAATTTCAATAACGGGTTTTTCACTGAAACTGATAATAATTGATACACTAAGCAGTGTCTTTAGTAAGTTCAGTATACTTAAATGATGTAAATCTACATAAATATATATATAATTTTATATACACAAGCGAAATCGTTTTTTTTTAAGTTGAAATTCTTCCGAAAAAATTTGGGGTACTCAATGACGCGCGCCAAGTAC
This sequence comes from Cotesia chilonis, assembly GCA_018835575.1. Lineage (NCBI taxonomy): Eukaryota > Metazoa > Arthropoda > Insecta > Hymenoptera > Braconidae > Cotesia > Cotesia chilonis. The sequence goes on from RJVT01000292.1 coordinate 10,355, forward strand.
AATAAAAAATTTTTTTTTCTAATTTTTTAATTTTCAACAATATTTTTTTCAATTTTTCTAACATTATGACGGTTTCTTGGTATTTTTTTGTATTTCACATCTTTTGTAAAGAATGATAATTATTGAAACGAGTCGAATTTTTTTTGTAAAGTGCAAATGTCATTGAGATGAGTTTTATGAACGTGGACTTGGCGCAATTTTTTACAGTGAAACTGTTTTTGTTCGGATACCATGTACCCCATTCTTTTTGTTACAACAAAAAACATTTTTTCTTATTTACACTATTATTATTAATTTATATTTATTAAAATTTTTTACACTATTTTTATTTTTAATTTATTTTCTATTTTTTAGTTTGGTTTTCTATAAAAAGCATGTTTTTTAGTTTTTTAAACTATCATTTTTTTAAATTATCATTCATTTCCAATTAATTTAAGTACAAAGATATTTTATTAATATTTGTCAACGACCATATCATGCTGAGTCAAAACACCAGTTCTCGTCCGATCACTGAAGTTAAGCAGCATTGAGCGTGGTTAGTACTTGGATGGGTGACCGCTTGGGAACACCACGTGTTGTTGGCACACATTTTTTTGTCATTAGAAAACAAAATCCGAACAAAACAGTTCCACTATAAAAAATTGTGCCAAGCTCACGTTTATAAGACGATTAAAAAAATAAAATTCTATTTGTTTTTCAATTCTAAAAAGTAGTCAATTAAATATTTTACTTTTTATTGATAATAATTTTTTTTTTTAATTAATATTTTTTCAAAAATAATAATAATTTTATGAATTAAAATATTTGAACCAAAATATAAATATTGTAGTACCTATTATATTTAGGTATCTTTTTATTGAGTTCATAATTTTTTAATACAGACTTAATCATTTTGTTTATTGAATCGAGTAATTCTATCCATATTTTTTAAATTTATATTATAGACCATTTTAATAATTTTCTAGAATTTTATTGGAAACAATATCTAGTTTCGTACTACAATATTTGTCTTTTAATTCATGTAATTAATATCCGAACAAAAACAGTTTCACTGTAAAAAATTGCGCCAAGGCCACGTTCATGAAACTCATCTCAATAACATTTGCACTTTACAAAAAAAATTAGGCTCATTTTAATAATTTTCATTCTCTACAAAAAGATATGAAATACGATAAAAAATACCAAGAAACCGTCATAATGTTGAAAAAATTGAAAAAAAATTTGTTGAAAATTAAAAAATAAAAAAAAAAATTTTTTATCGTACTTTTGGCGCGCGTCATTGAGTACCCCAAATTTTTTCTGAAGAATTTCAACCCAAGAAAAATCGATTTCGCTTGTATATATATAATCATATTATATATTTATATAGATTTCATTAGTCAAGGATACTGAACTCGTTGAAACATTGCTTAGTGTATCAATTATCAGTTTTAGTGAAAAAACCCGTTCTTAAAATTTTTTTATATCTTTAGTGAAAACAACTGTCAATATGGTGGTGTGTACAAGAAATCTGAAATTATACAAAAGTTTTGAATTCATTTTTTTCAGCTTCGTCATTAATCTTTAATGAAAAACCTTATGCAATATTAAAGCTTGATATTGCTTCATTTAATTGTAATTAACACATTTTGATTGGCACTCACACCGCATTTTCCCAATTTAGTCGGCCATATGTTTTATTTTTTAGTAAACATAATTCTCACAATGCAACCAACCCAACGTATACATGCGTATCGACTTATATGTAGTTTGTCATAATTGCGTATGACATGTAGATTTCACCTAACTTTTGTAAAACTTATCCGAACAAAAACAGTTTCACTGTAAAAAAATCGTGCCAAGTCCACGTTCATAAGACTATTAAGAAAAAAAAATTTTATTTCTTTACAAAAAGATATAAAATAAAAAATTAAAAAATCCAAGTAACCGATATGATTGTATATGATTTTCGAAAATTAAAAAAAAATTTTTGTAAATTTAAAAATTAAAAGAAACAATTTTGGAACGTATTTAGTGTGCGTAGTTACGAAATATTTCACTTTTTATGAAATTCCTAAATTGTATCTACTAGGACACTTAAAAAAATTGAAGTACACAATAACGCGGGTTATTGAAGTACACAACAAGGGGTACTCAATGACGCGCGCCAAGTACGATAAAAAATTTTTTTTTTTAATTTTTAATTTTCAACAAATTTTTTTTCAATTTTTTCAACATTATGACGGTTTCTTGGTACAACATTATGACGGTTTCTTGGTATTTTTTTGTATTTCATATCTTTTTGTAGAGAATGAAAATTATTAAAATGAGCCTTATTTTCTTTGTAAAGTGTAAATGTTATTGAGATGAGTTTCATGAACGTGGCCATGGCGCAATTTTTTACAGTGAAACTGTTTTTGTTCGGATTTCATATCTTTTTGTTAAGTGTTATTTTTTGCTTACTTCTTAGTACAAAAGGTAGTCATAATTGACTTTATTTTATTTTTATTTTTGTGAAAATACTAATCATTCTTCATAACATATATACTTATTTCTCGAAAAGATGTCGACACAATGAATTATTCTCATTAATCACACGATTGATAATCCAGGTAGTCACATTACTTTGCCAAATTTGTATTTTATTGTCAAAAAATTCTTATACACAGTAAAAAATTTTTTGTGTATTTGCGTCAAAAACGGTCTGTATTGAAAAATTGTGTGTTGATTTTTGTGTGTTAATCTGACACTTTTTTTGTGTTACCTGATTTTTAACATTAAAATAGTGTTGTTTTCCCGATATTAACACTTTTTGTGTGTTACTAGATAAAATGACACAAAATTAGTGTTAAGCGGGAAATAGTAACACTAAGTTTGTGTTGTTGGCGCGTCCTTTCTTCAGCTTACGCGGCAAACGCATTTTTTTACCGGACAGATATATACATAACCACTCGTGCGTATAATTAAAGATATTAAATATCGTTAAAAATAAGTTGTATATATATATATATATATATATGTGTGAGAAAAATCAGTTTGTTTGCAACATTAAAAATAAAATTGATATTAATTAAAGTAAGTAAAAGTTTACTTTATTTATAATCACATAAAATGCTCAACTAACCTCACTTTCGTATAAATTTGCTACAACAATAATTATTTAACGATAAAATTTATGATAATTATTAAAAATGACAGACTGAACAATTTCTCTGTTAATTTAACAAACTTACAAAAAAAAAAAAAAAATATCAAAAAAACTTATTTTATTTTATGTTTTTCTTTTGCAAATTTACTTTGTGCTTTCTGACGTTAGTTTTATTTCCACTGTAGATGACTGATAATTCACAAGGGAATATTATGTTTATTTTGCATTGGTTAAACAACAAAGTTTGGGCGAAATTAGAATTACCTGTCACACTAAATGATTTTATTTTTAAAGGTGAATCTCTATACTTTCTGACATTGATTTATCAAACTCTCATTTTTTGAGTGTCTTGTAAAAAAATAATTATTTATTACAGCTCGTGAAGTCTTCCCTAGTTTGGTAGAATCAGAATTTTATTTCACTGATTCGGATGATGCTAGATTAGATGCAATTTTGGTCGACTACGTTCTCTCCAGCCCCAGAGGTGTTACATTAAAAGTAAAATGTATTGATCAGAACTTCCCGAACGGTGAGTTTTTTAAGATTACACTCGTTTAATATTACACATTCTGTATCAAAAATTTTGATCCTATAGGTGTAACAGTTCCGGAGAATTTAGAATTGTCACTGAATTTACCAGTAATTCAGTTCGCAAATTCATCATTGGAAAATCTAAGTCCTCCGTCTGCAGAAAATTATGAAGTTCCTGCTAAAAAGCAAAAAAAATTAAAATCTAATACTCAAGCAACTGTTCTTACCAAAGAAGTGAGTCACGTACATAAATTTTTAAAATTCTTCGTTTTTACTTTAAAATTACAAGTTAGAAATGAATATTTTGATTCATGTAAAAAGAATAATGAATTTACCAACTAATAATTAATTTTTGTTCTAGAAATTACAAAAAATAATTCTTGACAGCCCAAATGGCCAAGACGTGTTTAAAGAATATAATAATCAAGGTATTTTGACTGATACGAATCGAAAAAAAATTGTTTCATTGGTCGTTAGTCATTTGAAGGATCATAAAAGTAAAGTGCAAAGATCATTACACGCATGGGAGAAAGCTGAATGTGCAGAGGCAATAGTCGACTTGTTTCCAAAACTCCAAAATCCGAAAGGTGGTCTAGTTTATGTAAGTATAAATCACTTATCACTTTTAGATATACTATTTGAGTCATGTTAAATAGATTTAAATGTATAAAGTCTGGGGTTATTGTTATACAGTATTTGTTATGGTTGTTTTATTTTTAGGAACATTTTTTTGATCCTAAATTTGGTTCAGGATTTATAGCGAACGGATTATCCAATCAATCGCGTATTAAACGGTCAAAATCAGTATCTGAAGATAATCGTTGTCATAAGCCTGGTGATACATTGCTACAAACAAACAATCCTGTCAATGAAACAGTTGATAATAAAGCTGCAATTGCTTTTATGAAAAGTGCTACAGTAAAAGATAAAGATTTAATTATCCAAAACTGTATCAACACATTCGATTTACGAAGAAACCTCTATTTAAACGAACATTTCTTTGAAGAATTCCCGCGATTTTTAGATATCCCCGAGTTGGTACGTAAATGTTAAATTTTTACTCATAAACAACCATAGTACATAGTTTCCTTCATTATCTGATTACTATTTTTAGGTTGATGTTGAATTTAAGTTAATTTTCCCAGACATTGACTTAAATAATTTTAAAGACTCTTACCCAAATAAAGTCGATAAAATATTGAATATCTACGCAACTGAAAAGCTTGACGAGGAATTACTTGGTATGTACAATATAAAATCAATGACAATGAATTCTATTCAAGTCTTTAATCATACATAAAAATATTTTGATATCGTTTTCAAAATTATTAAAAATATATTAATATTACTCGAATATTGTTCAGTATGGGATCGCGAGACCAACTCAATCATTGCTTTAACGTAATTGCTCCCACCAACGGCTAGAGGAAAAAAAAGTGCTAATAGAGGGAAAGCTAAAACTGTAATTGATAAGTTGATAGTATTTAACCTGTATGTATGAAAATGACCGTTGGCTTAACATTAGTATTATACTTTTTTCGATTAAGTAGCTTTTTTTTTTAGATTGGAACTCCAATTCAATCGGCAAGTGGAGAGCTATCCCGTCAACCAAAACTGATTGCAGCTGGATCAAGAAAAAATATTATAAGTTAGTACCATTTGAAAATTGATAATTATTATTTATCACTTTCAACGTCCAATATATTTGGAGCTATTGATTTTTTATTTAAAGCTCATTATTCGTTCAATGTTGAGTTCGAAACTGATCTGATAAATTTTTGGATTTTATTGCAGAGTTATTTTTATAATATTCCTAGTAAGTGTACCAATAAGGTACAAGATTTTATTACAAAGCTTGAAGCTGCGTAAGAGATTTTAAAGATTACTCTACATATTCAGTTTTAAATCTTAAGTATATTTCTTATAAATTAACACAATTTTTAGTCATTAGATTATAAATTTATTTGTGTTATAATATATATTATTTTATGAACATCACAATTTAACATAGATCAGGAAATTTAAACTTTTAATTTTTTAACTTAACATTGTTCTAAATACCCGTATGAAAAAACAATATATGGTTCAAATATATAGGAAAATATATTGTTGCAACTAAAAAATATATGATACAATATATTTTTTATTGTAAATAATCATATAGAGATTTTAGCCGATTTTATATATAATTTTATAAAGTCATGCAATATATGTGTCCCATATATGTATGGTATATGCTTTTAATAATTGGCTATGTACCTAAAAGCATGTATCTACGTTATAATATACCATTATATACCGTGATATATCCTAACAATATATTTTTTTTTATACTGAAAAAATATATTATTTATATAAAATAAGATATATCGCAGGATATAAGATATATCATATATGATGTTATATATTCCATTTACTTATATTTGAAAATATATTTTTTTAAATATGTGACAATATACTAAACTGTATAAAATTTTTTGACTTTCTGTCTGTAAAATTGAAAATATCAAAATAGATTTAGAGTATGTTTTTTTAAATTTAATTTCTTAAAATTAACTCTCCATTAGCTCTCAGCATTCAAAGTAGTATTGAAAATTATTTAAATTATTTTTACACCTGTGCTTGTACGTCACGACAAAATGTGGAAAAGAATTCAAATTTATTAAGCAAAAATATTTTTGGCCATTTTTACGGTTGAAAAATATGATAAATGAATTGCACTGACCATCTTTGTTAACCGTTTGTCTAATTTTCTTGATAGTTTTACTAAAAGAAATTAGTTGTATACTGAAGACTTGAAGACAACAGCAAAATTTCAAATGACTTGTAACGATACTTTATTTTTATTTTTTAGAAGTAATTAACGATATAAACGAACTTTTATTTAATTTGTTAAGGTAAGTATTATTATTAAAGTAGTTAAATGGTTAATGAAATATACTAAAAGTGAACTTAATTAGTATACAGAAATGATAATAATTAATTCACTATATTATGTAGTAAAAAATTTTAGGTCATTCGTTAAATATTTTTATGGATTTATTTGACACTTTTTTTAATATAAATTCTGTTAATCCAACACATCAGTCTTTTATAGTTAAGATAAAGAAATTTTAACATTAACATTTTTAAGTTTAACATTAATCACATTACAATCCAAATTGCAATGATATCATCCTTGTTGGTTTTGTCCTTCATCACCAACGGCAGCATCAGCAACAGCAGCAGCAGCTACTTTATTTTTCCGGCGTAAATCAGTCAAATAATTGTTGATTGCCATACCAAATAAAGTTCTCTTGTAATCTGCCGGAAATTTATTTTTGACAGTTTCTAAAATAATACATATAATATTTATAATATATTCATATAAATTATAAAATTTATTAACTTGCAAAAATAAAAAAAAAGAAACAGAGAACAGTGAAAAATAAAATGGAGATCATAATAGTGTTACACTTTCCGCATGTGCTATTTATCTGAGTCATTACTGAATTAGTTATGAATTATCAATATTTAATAAACTCAAAAAGAGTTCATTATGAAGTGTGAATATTTTAATACGAACGTTTAACAAAAAAGAAAATAACACATTCTCTAGATAAATGCTTCAGTCAATGTATTATAAGTTTTCAAATTAGAATTATACTTACAATCGTCACATTCACTCATCTCTACACGGAAAAAAAATAATATAGAAATTTTTATTATTTGTGCTTGGGGAAAATTCCTATGATGACATGGCAAGTTTTACTTTGTAGATATTAGAAAAATTTCAATAAAGCATAGTAAAATTTTCTATGTGAACATACGAAGTATTATTTTGTTCACATAGTCATTTTTACTAAACTACTATTGGAAAAATGACTGTGTAACATAGGAACAACTCCTATATTAACATAAAATAAACCTTTAATATATTACATTTAAATAATAAAAATTTTAATATCAGCATGAAAAAAAACTTCTATTTCAATATATAACAAATTTCTATGTTGAATCTACCCATGTAATTATGGAAATTTTCCTATTTTATCATAGGAAAATTTTCTTTGTCAACATAGTTCAAATTCTTATAATAACTTGGATATTTTTACGATGTTATGATAGGAATTTTTCTCATATTAAAATTGACATTTGTAACGTAGAAGAATAATTCAAATTTAAACTTTCAAAGTAAGTGCTGCAAAGATTTTTATGTATAATAAAGAAATAATAATTTACCCGTAATCGCAGAAATAATGGTTGCATCCAACCATGGTTTTCGTTGGGCATTTTTATCAATCCTGCTTTTTCCGCCTCTCAAGTTACTCGCTAATAAAACTTCATTTTCGAATAATGAGCTTACTAACGAAACTGCCATATTTTGAAAAGAATTTCTTGAGTTGGCAGTTTCCCATTGTGCACGTGAAACGAATACTCCAGAGCCTTCATGACCGATTTCAACCTACAAATTAAGCTTCAATTTAAAAAAATTTGTAAAAATTAAAAATACATAACTCATAATGCTTTTTGATTTCTTATACAAAAATAAATTAATAAAAATTCTATGTCAAATATTGCGTGCTATTTCTCTTAATTGCAGAAATACCAAGTTGAAAGGACAGTACAATTCAAATGTTAGGTTGAAAGGACAATTCAACCCATGAGTAAAATTGACTTCTGAGCAGCAGGCGAGGATGGCAAACACGCAGGTTGAAATGTCCTACGTTTCTCCCTAGCGCGTGTAACAATTTTTATCATATTTCTAATTAAAGAATTTGAATTCTGTGCCTTTTTTGTGAGAAAGATAGCACAAATCGGCCCCTTTCTGCGTAAACCTCGTATCTAAAAAACGGCCATTTTCGGGAAATCATCAAAAACGTGTATTAGAAGTGCTAAGGAATATATTTCACTAATAATCTCAGATTCGGAAAAAATGTACACTGTAAAAAATTTTTTGGACACGGTGTAGAGTAAATGATTCGGTGTAAAAATTACACCAAATATTATGTTAAATTTAGGTAGTATGAATTTGAAATTCTTACAACGTTAAACGTATATAAAAATATAATGTACAGAAATTTTGTGTTAAAAAATTAAATTTAATCATTCAAAATTTTCTCAAAATTTGAGAAAAATCAAAATTTTAACATAAATCAAAATTTCGAGAAAAATTAAAATTTTAACAAAAATCAAAATTTAAAAAAAAATTAAAAAAAGTAATTTCTTAAACAGTATATTTTTAGAATATAATCACGTCGATTCCCTAAAAAACAAAATATGTTATCAATTAAATATACTTGAAAATGTTAAATGATCATGTTGCTGATTAAAGAAAAATATAACCAGTAACACGGGGTAGTGTAGAAAAAAAAGATTACACTGTGTTAAAATTACACGGATAAATAATTTACTCCGAAAAAATTTCACGCCGTTTTTTCGACACTACACCGCCGTGTAAAGTTCTCTGGGTCCATTTTTACACCGAAATTTTTTACATTGTAGTCACGAGGTTTTCGTAGATAGAGGGCGAAATATTTTTTGTCATTTACTTGATCAGGATTTCCATTTTGACCCTCTCGATTAATTTGCTCGTTTATGATGTTTGCCTGTATTTCCTTAACTTCTTTGACTTCCTTGCATAACCTCAGTAATGCTTTTTTAATAACTCGTGTGTCTGTGAATAATATAAAACCTTAACACATAAAAAATTAGATAAAATTGAATGATCTAAAGTTTAAAAAATCATAACGATATACAGTGCTCGCTTTTTTGACCTAGCTATCGATTATTAAAAAAAAATATTTTACGCATTTTTAATTTAAATTAACTACTATATTATTTTGAAGACCTTATGGTTAAGCCAAAAATAGATCAAATGGTAACTTTTTTTATTTATTTTCTTTGTTTTTGAGTGAAGTTTTTGAGAATGAATACAAAAACAATATTCGACGCTTCCTTCTATTTTTAATGTTAAAAAGTTGAATTTTGACAAAGTTATAGCTATTTGAAAAAAAGCTATTTTTGTTTCTAAAATTAATAACTTTTTTTGTCTCGATAAAAATATATAAAGAAAAATTCTAAAAAATGTTTTTTACAGGGTACAATAAGATAAAAACTTTCAGTCAAATTTAAAGGGGTCGGGTCGAAAAATGGTTGATTTGACGTGGAATGCCCCGTATATATACACCGTATATATATCAAATTAATAACAATAATAATGATTTATTTTTTATCAAATCATTTCCGTTCGAAAAAGATCATAGTTCCTCGTCGTATCGTGTCTGAAGAGGTTTTATTTTAAAAAATGAATATTCAGAAGAACTCATAATACCTTTACGCCAAGAGTTTGAAGATACACTTTCACTCTCGTTTTCACTTCCAGATGCATTTGACTTTTCAGTTGTACTACCTTCGTTTTCACTACCGCTATCTTCTAGATCACTCAATAAATTATTATCATTTGTCGTACTATCATTAGATTTGGCGGTGTGATTTTTTTTTTGATAATCCTAGGATATTTAAACAATTAAGTGAAATACTTTAGGAAATTCTATGCTGCCGTACTAAGGATAATTCTTATTAAATAAAAGAATAAAAAATGATACGATTTGTTTAACGCCCGTGAGAAATAGTATTGAAAAATAATATATCGGATTTTAAAAAGTATTTATAATTATTGAAAATCGAATCATTTTAAATAATTTTCGATCTTTTGTTTAATAAGGAAATAGTAGCAACTAATTATGATATTCATATATCAGTTACCACCTTTGTACTTAACACAGCAGCATAAAAATATGTATGATCTAGTATATATAAGTATAAATTTCTCCAGCAATTTATGATAAAGAAAAATAATCTTACTAAAGTATGAGCTTGCTCGGGATCAGTGGTAATGGTCCCATCAACAGTACATATTGACGTTTTTTGTTTCTTTCCTATAGCCTTTTCAAACAATTATGAAAAAAAATGACTTTATTAACCACTAAATCAATAAGAATCGAGAAAATAAAAATAATATTTAAAAATTTCATTCAAATTGCGACATGAGACTGGCTGCAATAGATAGATTTTTAAGGAAATCTCTCTTAATATATAAGTCAAATGAAAAATGTAAATTTTTGTGGTTAAAAATGGGATGGACACTATATATTTACTAAGTTTTTTCTTATAAGATTTAATATGTAAATTAGAAAATTCTAATCATGCATTCAAGTATATTAAAGATTACGTTAGAAAAACTCGATAATTACAGAAAGACCGGAAACTGACGGTGACTCGTCAAACTCTGATTCCAAATTTCTCTTCTTTAATGAACTTGATTTGATCAATTTCTTATTTTTTATATCTTGTTTAAATGATTTCAGCATTTTCACTGGGCGAAGGGGAGAGATTTCACCTTCCAAAATTGCGATCTGATTTTTCAGTGACTTAATATTATCTATCACACAGAAAATAATAAATAAGTATTAAGTATATAAAGAGATATATAGATAGATAAATTTTTGTCCGAAGGTAATCATTTTGACAAGTTTCATATTCTTAATTAAGTCCAAAAATTCTTAAACTGAGAAATTTTTTGGGGCAAGAATTTATCTCTTAAATCAAACCAAGTTTTCTTTTAGTATGTATATATAACTTAAATATATATAACTTTATCGATGAATCTGAAGATATTACGATTTGGATTAAAAATATTTCTTAATACCAATAAAGCGATTTTCGAAAGATATTAATATTTACTTACTAGATAATTGCAGAACCTTAGCATCATAACATTTCCAACCTTTTTTTGGTCGTTTACCATCTCGCCATTCAATCACATACGATTCGTCATCTTCCGGGTCGAATTTTTTCGGGTCCAAGTCAAAAATCCATTCCACTGGCACACCAGGCGTATAAGTATCGCGATATTCTCCGCTGATCCATTGAACAAGCGCGAATAATTTCTTGTCCATGTTTATTTTTTTTATCGTGCGAATTGTTTAATTATTTATTCAATTTAGGTAAGACAATATTAAAAAGTTGATAACAATATCAATAGTTGAATCGGAGTAAAAATAGTGTGCATAATTTATTTCATGACAGAACTATGATAACTATGACAGTTTCAACATGAATGTATGCACAGTTAGTGATATTCAACTTTTTTTTTTTTTTTAATAAAATAAATTTCAACTTTAAAAAAATGAAGAAATGAATGCGGATTAATCGTCATGTAAAATCAACTTATGCTTGATGAATAAATAAATAAATAAGATCAAGCAGAATTAAATTATGAAAACGGCTAATGGTCTCCAAACATTGGGTGGAAATGTAAGATTACATATAATTTGTTTTGAAAAAAAAATTTTTCTCATAGCATACTACTAATTTTTTATCAATTTCAATACCAGGTGGAGATATTTTAAAAATAAAAATAATAACTTACTAAAGATCAAAGCTCTTTTAATTTAATTTTTACAAAGTAATAACTTTTTAAAATTTACAATGATAACGACTAACATTTTTTTATAAAAAGTTTTGAATTTTTGTGATAAAAATATTAACTTTTCTGATAATGAATAAGAAAATCTTCAAAAATTCGGTACCAAGCAAAAAACTGATCTTTTTGTATATTTTACCCAGTTGTAAATCAAACATTTTTAATTTTTTGGAAGACAAAAATTTATTTCCTAAATCATATATCTGCATTTTGATTCGAGTATTAAAAAATTAGTAATGAGATAAAAAAAAACAATAATTATCGAAATTTTTAATATTATAGTAAAATATAAATTAACTATTCACCAGTGAAATTCTAAAACCAACCAAACTTTTTATTGATTTAAGTAAATTTTACTTTATACCAAAGTTTTTCCTTTTAATTGATAATATAGATACTTTTCAAAGTTATTTTCTTAAGTCAAAAAATTTTTTTTAACAAAGTTAATTTTTTTTTCAGTGTATTACAATACCAGATAATATTAAGAGATCTTATTTTTCATAACTAATTATATTTGTATTACTTTTTTTTTGTTAAATAACATGGATAAATGTTTTTTAAGATCAACAAACTCGGTAGAGTTTGGCGCCAAGTCCCGTTCTCAATCTCAAACCAGACTACCGAGTGTGTATTTACCGTAAGCAGAACGGTATTTTGAGGTTGCAAATTTTTTTTTAAATTTATTTCGATTTATTATTTATATGATGTTTTGTAATAGTAGTATATGCTCTTTTTTACACGTATTAATTGATGACTTTTTATTATCTTGATGATTTCTGTTTAAAATTATTAAAAATAATCAGCACAAACTGTAGCGACCCAGATTTTTAGATTTTAACTTTTTTTTCATGTAAAAAGCGGATGGCCAGAGAATAAATAATCCGAACAAAAACAGTTCCACTGTAAAAAATTACGCCAAGTACACGTTCACAACTCTTGATTTACAAAAATGCCAAGGAGAAATGATCATTTTACAAAAAGATGTAAAATAAAAAAAAAACAGACCAAGTAGCCGTTATGATCTTTCATAATTGAAAAAATTTTGTGATAAATTTAACGAATAAAAACAATTTTTTAGACGTACTTGGCGTGTGTCATTGAGTACCCAAAATTTTTTCAGATGAATGGTGATAACGTGATAATACCCCTCAGGTAACTCATTGATGTCAAATATCAGTAGTTCAATAATCACCTTATCTCCTGTTCTTTCCCTCTTCACAGCATTACTGCATGTCTGATAGAAGTTTGATCAAACATCGTTTTTAATGTACAACTTTTAATAACTTCCCAATGAACGAACTGATTTTCAAGTCGCTGGCAGCATTCAACGCCGTTTTTTAAGCCCCGTAAAGAATTTTTAAGTTCGCATTGATCGAACGTTAAAATTTAGGAGTACTTCCGAAAAAAACACTTTTTTCGGTTTTCTTTCGTTCACGATATCTTTTGAATGAATTAACCGATTTTGACTGGTCAAGCGGCAATTAACGTGATTTTTCAAGATCAAGAGCTGATTAGTTTTTGGAGATAATCGACTGAGCCGTTTAAAAGTTATTCCAAAAAAGCAACTTGAAAACAAAAATTTTTCTCAAATTTTTTCACGGTTTTTTTGAGATATCTTGAAATCCATCTATCGGAATCGGTCAAAATTGTATTCAAAATCCAAGTTCGTTCATGTTTTTTCAAATGGGCCAACCACGATGAAATCGGTAAAGTCGTTCATAAGTTATGGGAGGTTTACACACACACACACGCGCGCGCGCAGTGACACCCCCGTGGGATACTCATGTAAGTTTTCTGTGACCTTCAAAAAATTTTCAATTTTCTTAGCGAGAAGTTAAAAATATACTGGTGGCAAGAAAAATGATTACTGAATTAATTATAGAAACTGCTTAGTAAATTAATGATCAAATTTCGTGATAAAATCCTGTTTTTTTAGTAGATTTCATAAAAATCTAACTATTGCAGCCGTCCTCATGGCGCAACTTTTAAAAAATTTAGCCATTTTCTGACTTAGTTTGTCGAGCTGAGTCAGAAAATATATATAGTTCAAAAGTTTATATATGTATGTATTTATATATATATATATATATATATATATATATATATATATATATATATATATATATATATATATATATATATTTATACGATATAACGCGGCTTGTCAAAAAACTAGCCTTATAATAAAGCGTGGTATTTTAAGGTTAAAAAAACCAGTTGTTTTAAATCAAGAAAACTCGAGTAAAAATTTAGTATTTTAGGAGGAAAAAAACTTTTTTTTAGTTTCTGCATTGCTATATATTTGATAAAAAATTTTGACTTGAAAGAAAAAAATAAACTAACTTAAACTAAATCCTGAGTATGGAGGGTAGAAGTACTCAATTATCATTAAAATGAAATCTACTTCCATTTCGGCTGCCGAATGGCCTTTTTTTTAATTTATAGTAGAAATAAATCTTACTTTAAAATAGGGCTCCGGTGTTTCTTGAACATTTATTAATGCTATATTTTCTAATGAAGTCAATTTAATTAACAGTTCATTCAATTAATAAACTGATTCATTTTTTCCCGATCTGAACGAAATGCTCGGAAGCTATTTAGTTGTACAAATATCAATCTTATCCGTGAAATAATGAAAACAAGCATGAATTTCAATTGTTATCGATTCATATGGTTGCATCAAAATGATCATCAGTAGGGTTAATGACTTGGTGAGGAAGGGCTGAAAGAATTGTCCGTAAAATCGCTTTTCATATCAGTTCTCTGGTTCAGTTATCAGAAATGAAAAAATTTTGGGTACTCAATGACGCACGCCAAGTACGTCTAAAAAATTGTTTTTATTCGTTAAATTTATCACAAAATTTTTTCAATTATGAAAGATCATAACGGCTACTTGGTCTGTTTTTTTTTTATTTTACATCTTTTTGTAAAATGATCATTTCTCCTTGGCATTTTTGTAAATCAAGAGTTGTGAACGTGTACTTGGCGTAATTTTTTACAGTGGAACTGTTTTTGTTCGGATTTTACATCTTTTTGTGAAAATTTCTTCTTTTGACGTGATGAGCACTCGATTTTCGAAACACGAGGTAAAACCAATGACTTCACGACTTTTGAAAATCTTCGATTTTCTTAACGGATAGTTAAAAAAATCATCAAAGTAAATTTAAGATTTTTTTTAGAAATTATATTTACATTGAAATTTTTTCTTAATTACAATTTCCGCCATTTAGAAATACAAAAATTACATATTTCATAAAAAACGTTGCATTTGTTCTATCGTTTTTTACATTCTCACAGAGTATTTAAAATTTGTCCCTTGTAGAGACTGAAAAAAATGGATTTATCAACCATATACATAGGCAGGCTTAGTAGAGGGTTCTATTCATAATTTACTAACAAATAGTTGTTACATACATAATATCTCGCATTTTTTGTTACAATCACATCTTTTACGCTCTTATTCTCGTTGTACTTCACTGTAAAGAGAGAATGATAATAATTACATCAAAGGAAAAAAACAGAAGTCGAGAAAAAAATTACTTACTGATCATCATATTATTCACCATGTAATAAGTCACCGTACAATATTTTGCAAGCTTTTCGTGCTTGGTATATATAACCTATACTATCAATAATAACAATAAAAAGAATCATGAAAATCAAACGTTAAATAGAATAAAATTACAATTTTAAATAGACTAGATTTGAATTAACCGCCTATTTTATCAAACTTTCAATGGGAATGGAACAACTCTGATACTATACAGTAGTATACTATTCTAACAAAATGGAATATACCAACTTGAAAATAAAAAATCTGGAGCAGAGTAACTATCCGGAGAGGATCTCAGGCGTCAAATGGAAACGGACTAACTCTCATACTCGAAGTAATATACTATTCGCAGAAAATTGAACAGTACCAACTTCGAAATAAAAAATTCGACCGAAATTAGTAAAATCTCTCGTAGTATCGAAAAACGAGGGAGCGAAAATTTTATAAATTAAGATAACGCTAAAAAATAAAAAAATTATATAATTATTGCTGTTTTATAGAAAGAACTAATAATTAAACTATTTAAAGCGCGTGACAAGTGTTGACATGTATACAGTAATAAAATAAATCAAGTTGAAAATAGAGTGAGGTTATGTTGACATCTGACTCGAGAATAGAGGCACTGTAGCCTCACGCCTACACGCTCACACACATTTTATGTGTGTTGTTGAACGTGTACTTGGCTTGAGGCACGACAGTGCCTCCGGATATCAGGATGCATGTTAATCTCATGATAGATGGGATAATACAGTGAAAACCAGATATTCACAGCTTGTGTTCATATTCGCCAGGGTGCGTCAGAATAACTTTTACATAAACTGTAGATAAAAATTAGATTTGTTGGTCACAGTTCTCAGCGTGTGGTGGCGTCGAGGCGTTTTAAGTTGCGGGTCTGCCGTCAGAGGCGTGACCGAATCAACAGTACCACCACATTACACGAAAATTTAAATAGATTGATTATTTGAATTGAGCGAGAAGTCGAATGAATACTTTACTAGAAAAAGATATTGATTATTATTTGTTTATTAAATACGATAATTTGTTTTATTATTTAGCGTGAATAACAACAATAATAGTAATAATAACAATATTAATGATAATAACGACAATACTAACAATAACAATAAAGATAAAACTTAAATTAATCACAATAGTAACAATAAATTGATGATGAAAATAATAGTAATAAAATTTTTATTATTATTATTATTATTATTATTATTATTATTATCAAATTATTGAGCATTGAAATGTTAAATTTAAATTTACAATTATCTTAATTAATAAAAATGCTAAAAATTTTTTAAAAATGTATCTGAATTTAACAGCTTTCAATTGATAATTAAGTTTATCAATATTCCAAAGAGTATACGCGGCTTTTTTATATAAAATTTCATTAATTCTACTTGATACTGTACGAAAAATAAAACTGTAATTTATCTATATCTATATAATTTTATTGTTATTTAATTTCTGCGGAAAAAGGCCATGTTTAGAATTAGAAATTTTTTTCATTACAAAAAATGTTAAAATTTCTTTTTGAATATAAAATCTCTAAAATCAACTACCAAACAACTTTTCATATGTATTTTTTCTTCTAATTAAGTTTTATTTATTAATTAGTATCAATACCTAAAAGAGCTAAAATTGTTTGTGTTTGCATTCTTCGTGAAAGTAAGTCAGCTGATTAAGGTCTAAGTAATTCTGTTCGACCGATGTACAGATGTTACGATATCTTAGTGATCGTTTCCTGTAGGTGCAACAATACAATAATTAGAGAATTATTAATCAATCATAGCCTAAAAAATCAATCTGTCAACAATAAACTTAGTAATTTATATAGCAAATATAATAATCGCGAATTACTTTTAAAGTCCAGTGACATTAAAGAGTCATTAATAGAGCATTCTTATTCTATGACAAATAACGATCCTGTATCAGTATTTCTTAAAATTTGTGATGATAATTGTGATATTAGAAATTTAGTACAATTTAAAATAGAAATTAATGATCGATGCAAAACATGCAATTATTCCAATTCTTACAGTATACTAGAAAATGTATTACATGTTTCAATATATGATGAGAAAAAAACATTTGAACTACAAGAATTAATTGATTCATCATTTGGATCCCAGATAGCAATATGACGTCTGTTACAGTTCTGAAAGAACTCTTATTTAAGATTTATACGTCAGAATTTTGATCAAAATGAGGTCTCCAAGACGTTTTGAGGACGTCGAATGCGCCACTTAAAGAGTGAATCAAGACTTAGAGAGAGTTCTTAAAGAGCTCTTTTTTCTGACTTCAAAAAAAGAGTTCTTAAAGAAGTCAGAATTAAGAGCCCTTTCTGACTCCAGAAAAAAATAGTTCATAGAGGGTGATTTTCAGATTTTAATTCTAATTAATATTAAAAAAAAGATTAAATTGAGGATAATCAAGTACATTAAAATATATTTTCTTCGAAGTAAAAAAAAAAATGGTATCGCTCGCAGCTTAGAAAATGAATTTACTAGCGGTCACCCATCCAAGTATTTACCATGACTAATGCTGCTTAACTTCAGTGATGTGGTGTCCCCTGGTCTGCCTTGGCTATAGCTGCTCCTAACGAGATAGTAAATTTTTTTTTTCTACATAAGCTCTTATGTTCACATAAGATTATAAACGACTTATAGCAACGATAAAAAACTTAATATCAACTTTTCTACCCAAAAATAAAAAAAAATACCTTTCGATTTAATTTTTAATAAGTAGAATTACTGAACGTTTTGTTATTTATGATAATATTTTTATGATACAAAAATAAATACACAGCGAAATGAGTTCACTCGAATGCGATTATTTTTATTTTTCTATCATTTTAAAAATTCTTCAATAACGTGAAAAAAATTTTTCTAAGTTCCATATTTTGACGACGTACAAAATCAGAAAAAAAACCTATTCAAGAGCTCCTATTCTTGATGTCTTACGTAGTCAGAAAAAAAGAACTCTTAAAGAGCTCATACTTATGATGTCTTGGAAAGTCGAAAAAAAAGACCTCTTAAACAGCTCATTTTTTTAACCTCTTACGAAGTCGGAAAAAAGACTTCTCAAAGACCTCATGTCTGTGATGTCTTATAGAACTTAAAACAAAACTTCTTAAAGACTTCTTAATTAAGAGTTCCGAAAAATGAAGTCTTTAAGACGTCATATTTGGAGTTCTCAAGGAAGTCTTTGAAAAGACTTCTTTAAGAAATCCTTCTGACTTGGATGTTGTCTGGGATATTGGTTTACTAATTTAAAATTATGTGAAAATTGTAAAGAAGTCAAAGAAACGCTAACAAAAACTTCATTAAATTCCTTGCAACAGATATTAGTTGTGAAATTACATGTGTCTATCAAAGGAAAAAATAAATTAATAAATCGGAAAAAAGGGTTTATAAAATCGGTACCAAAAGCAAAAATAACATTATGTAATACAAACTATTCTGTTGTAAGTGCTATATTTAACTCTTCAAAAGATGGTAATTCTAAAATTCATCATGTTGCGATGATTAAACATAATTTAACTTGGATCCAAATTGATGATGAGAATGTACAATCAGTAAGATGGCCTGCAAATTCTAAAAATGCTTACGTATTTTTCTTACAAAAGAAGTAAATTGAAACTTGAGGTATACATCGCATCTTGATACTCAAAATATATCACCCTATCTTAAACTTTCCGAAAAATTAAATAAAATAACTACTAGTAATAACTTATTCTAAATGGAAAAAAAATTATTTTTAAATAAAAAAAAAAAAAACAAAACTTGAATGAAAACAAACAACAAACAAAAATTGAAAAAATTATAAGACTAAATAACAAAAAAATAACATATTAACAACATTTAATGACGATAATTAAAAAATAAAAAATAGACTCATTTTGGTAATGCTGAAAAAATTTTGAGCATAGAAATCCCAGGTCTGCTTTCAAATAGCTCATTTCGTTTTATAGCTCGCTCACAACGATATTTTAATGTAAAAATTTTAATGGAAACAAACAACGAAATAAAAATTGAAAAAATTATAATACTAAAAAAAACAAAAGTGTGTGTGTACTTATGTCGCACGTTAGAAGTTATACTTTTTCGACGGAACAAGATAAAAATCTTTCTAAGTATTTTATCTATCGCGTTATCTTACGTTTGTAGAAAAACCGACACTAATAATAAAAAAAAAGGTATTAAATACATTGAAAGTTTCATTATAACGCATTGTCTAGTTAAATAAAGTTTATTTGAATATCATAAAAAAATTATTTCTACATAATCAAAAAATCTGAAAATCGGTTGACCGTGCAGACCAACCCTGCTAAGTTCGCATTTCAAGTACTTTAAAATGTGTCTTTCGATTAATATTTGAGCATTTCAAGCTTAAAGCGCAATTTTTTACATTTTTAGCTCCTCGAGCTTCAAGTGTATTTGTTAAACAACTGTAACTTTTGAATGAGTCGTTCGATTTTGTTCGATGTTAAAAATAATAGTGACACTAATATTTATCATTATTATTGTTATTATGAAAATAATTATTGTTATTATTAAAAAATTAATATGTATTAGAGTATTAAATCTCAATTAATAACATTTTTTAATTTAAAAAGATGTTAAATTTTTTACTATATCCACTTTTATAATTTAGATGAAAAATATGAAAATATATCATGTAAGCAATCTATTCGTAACGTGATTGGTCAAATATATCATAAGCATGAAAATATATGCAAATTTCAAATTCAGGCGCGCGCTTGCGCGCGCAAATTCAAATTCTAGTGTATATAAAAAATGTAAAATCCCCATTGATGAGATAGTTAATAGATTTAAACCGAGGAGTTTACACGGGTCAGTCACGTTAAGTTTTTTAATGCTCCTAGATACAATGAAAAAATCAAAATTTTAATTATTTTATTAGGATTTGATTTTCAAAATTAACGAACAAACAGCTTTTTATATGACAATAGCTTTGACTGCATTAATTTATTTATTTATGAATTTTTAATTTTGCGCGGGAAAAATTCAAACTTTAAATTAAGAATGTAAAAATATTTTATGAGTACAAACATTGTTTAAGATTTACTGTCTTCCGGCAAGCCAGCAGTTCAAGATGTGGCAATTCACATTGGGCAGTGTACACAATCTATGATTTTGTGGTCGTTGCCTATAGGTGGCATTGTTGTCCAATCGAGCGGGTTTCAAATAATTGTAATCTTTAGGCGATAGGTCTTATAATTATGCGTATGATGCATTGTGTCCTTTATTTACAACAATGTCATAATAATAATAACAATAATAGTAATTATAAGAATGAAATTAATTATATCGGTAATAATAGATTTATGTTAAAAATTATAGTAATATTAACATTTATCATTATCATTGTTAGGACTAAAATAATTATTTTCATTATTAAATTAATGTGTATGAAAGTATTAAATCTGAATTAACAACTTTTTTAATTCAAAAAGATGTTAAGTTTTTTACTATGTTTACATAGAAAATGTAAAATCCCCTTGATAAGTTAGATAATCGATTTAAACCAAGGAGTTTACGCAGGTTAGTCACGTTAAGTTTTTTAATGCTACTAGCTACTATGAGAAAATCAGAATTTTAATTTTTATATTAGGATTTGACTTTAAAAATTAACGAACAAACAGCCTTTTATATGACAATAGCGTTGCCTGCATGAATTTATTTATTTATGAATTTTTAATTTTGCGCGGGAAAAGTACAAACCTTAAATTAAGAATGTTAAAATTTTTATATGAATACAAAATTTTTCGTATAAACTACTAAACATTCTTATATGTCTATATTCTCAAACATTTTTTTCTTATTGAATTTTATTTATTACCTAAACTAAACACCGAACATTCTAAGCATTGTTTGAGTTCTACTTTCTTCGGATTAGTAACTGTTCAAGGTCTAGAAAATTTTCATTGGACGGTGTACATATTTTATGATCTCTTGGTCGTTGCCTGTAGGTGGCGTTGTTATTCGATCGAGTGGGTTTCAAATAATTATAACTTTAGGTGAATAGTCTTATGGTTATGCGCATGGTGCATTGTGTTTGTGTCATTTACTAACGACGATATCATAATAACAATAACAATAATAATAATAATTATAAGACTGAAATTAATTATATCGGCAATAATAAATTGATGTTAAAAATATCATCATTATTACTACCAAATCAATTATTGTTATTATTAAATTAATGTGTAATAGAGTATTAAATCTAAATTAACAACTTTTTTAATTCAAAGAGATGTTGAATTTTTTACTATATATACATAAAAAATGTAAAATCCCCATTGATAAGCTAGTTAATCGATTTAAACCGAGGTGTTTTCACGGATCAGTCACGTTAAGTTTTTTAATGCCACTAGCTACTATGAGAGAAACAGAATTTCAATTTATTTGTTAGGATTTGACTTTCAAAATTAACGAACAAATAATCTTTTATATAACAATAGCGTTGCCTGCATTAATTAATTTATTTACATATTTCTAATTTTGCGCGGGAAAAGTTCAATTTTAAAATTAAGAATGTATTAAGAGGCGAACAAAAAATTACACTTAACAAAAAGATATGAAATCCGAACAAAAACAGTTTCACTGTAAAAAAATAGCGCCAAGTCCACGTTCATAAAACTCATCTCAATAATATTTGCACTTTACAAAAAAAATAATACTCGTTTCAATAATTTTCATTCTCTACAAAAAAAAGTGAAATACAAAAAAATACCAAGAAACCGTGATAATGTTGAAAAAATTGAAAAAAAATTTGTTGAAAATTTGAAAATAAAAAAAAAATTTTTTTATCGTACTTGGCGCGCGTCATTGAGTACCCTAAATTTTTTCAGGATAAATTTAACATCCTTTGAATGTTCAAAAATTTATAAGTGTCAACCTATAAAATGCTTAATGTAATTAATGAAATATTATTTCATGATACGTTTTACAAAAGTTAGGTAAAATCAACATGGCATACGTATAATATTTGAAATTTTTAAATTTTCTGCACATCGTTTATGATTTCAATAAAACGCCCTCTCGTGTTCGGTTATGCAATCTGCTTACAAGTGAATACGCCTGCATACGTTGACTCTGTAGAAGAGTCACTACGAAAATTGAGTTGACTGAAAAATAATACATATAGCCGAGTAAATTGAGAAAATGCGGTGTGATTGCCAATCAAAATGTGTTAATTACAATTAAACGAAGCAATATCAAGTTTCTATATTAAAGCTTAATGACGGAACTGAAGAAATTTGAATCCAAAAATTTTATGTTATTTCAGATGTCTTGACCACACCACCATATTGACAGTTATTTTCACTAAAAATCTAAAATAAATTTTAGAAACGGAATTTTTCACTGAAACTGATATTAATCCAGTAAGCAGTGTTTTTAATTAGTTGAGTATACTTGACTAATGTGAATCTATAAATATAACAATGTATGAACTCATATATTATATAATAGAGCTTATTAGATATATATATATTACATGACATTACATAAGATCAAGCAAAATCGTTTTCTCTCGGGTTGAAATTCTTCCGAAAAAATTTAGGGTACTCAATGACGCGCGCCAAGTACGATAAAAAAATTTTTTTTTTATTTTCAAATTTTCAACAAATTTTTTTTCAATTTTTTCAACATTATCACGGTTTCTTGGTATTTTTTTGTATTTCACTTTTTTTTGTAGAGAATGAAAATTATTGAAACGAGTATTATTTTTTTTGTAAAGTGCAAATATTATTGAGATGAGTTTTATGAACGTGGACTTGGCGCTATTTTTTTACAGTGAAACTGTTTTGTTCGGATTTTATATATGATACTTCTTATTTGAAAGTTACATGAAAATAAAAAATTCGTGGTGTATTCAACGAAAGGTTCGAAAGTGTAACTCTATAATGACTTTATCGTTAAAAATATCATCAAGCACAAAAACAACGTCATCTTTATTAATATTATCAAGATAAAACTTCTTGATTTACGCTCATCGAAAGCTTCATTTGGATACCCATAGAATTTTTTTTGTATTTCATATATTTTACAATATGAGAAAATTTCATATTTATACAATATTTGAAAAATACTCGGATCCGTCGATGCATACCTTCGATTTATTTTTCATATAACCTGAATTGAAAATGCGAGTTTTGATGCTGATTTCGAAATGATGATTTTTTGCCCGCGAGATGAAGTTGCAGCTTTATTATCAATCCTATCAGAGTATCGTTTGTTTATTTTATACCTTTATAATTGTCATTCTAACCGTCAATTGTACTGACATATTATAATTCTGTTACTCAGCATATAAATAAGAATGACTAAAGAAAACTATTTAATTTACGAATAATGTTTAATAAAAAATGAACCATTACTTTCTTGAATTGTAGTTTTTAATTTTCTTAATAAGTTTTATAATAAAATGGTATTTTCGCTATTTGTCTGAAACTATCTAATTATAGTTGGCTCCAGACATTGAAACTAGTATTTCTAATGCAACTTATATGAAAAATATAATGTGTGACGATGGATAAAATAAAACGATTTCAGACCCAGTGATGCCAGCCCTCGCTTTACCCGGGCAGGCAACTTCACTCTGGTCTGCAATCGTTTTGTTTCATCTCTAGTCACACAATATACTATTTAATTTAATGAATTCAAATTTGTTTAATTCTGATCCATATAAGATCAAACGATTAGGAAAGAAAATTTTACAGCTCTGCCAAAATTATGAACTAAGGTACCTGCGGGTAATAAGGCCTAAGTGATAAAAATGCTATTTAAAATAATCGCATCCGCTAAAACTTCTCTATAGTAGAAGCGTCTAGCATAGAAATGTCGCTACAAGTTTATAGAGTCCCGATAAAACGTTCCTTGTCTTCTATATTTCATCATCCTAAATATGCTAAAGTAGCGCAGAAGAATTCCTAAAAAAACGATTTAAGTAAATGATAAACATTTTTTATAATTCTATATTTAATAATTTAAAATCATTGTTCTAATTTTTATCAACATTTTAGAAAGTATTGTTGTTCAATTTAAGTGATGATTGATCTCTAGTACCAATTTTATCAAGTATAGTATAACTATTTCCAGTGTGTATAACCCGTAGGCCTTATTACCCTACCGTAGTAAAATAAGGCTTATTCGCAAGGTTTTTGAAAAAATTTAATTTTACGTTTGTTTATGGTGAAAATTATCATTACTCCATTATATTTTATGGCTAATGTATTAATTTAAAAATTAATGATTTATTGCAATAATTAAATACAATATTTTCGATTTTTTTCCAAATCTCCCTTAGCTAGGCCTTATTACCCGCCGGTACCTCATTCATAAGTATCTGTATTAAGTGACCTGGTCATTTTTCTATGGCTGTTGGATCTTAATGATAGAAAATAAATAGATACTCGAAATTATTAAGTCAAATTATCTATTACTTCCCTGAAAAAAAAAAAAAAAAAAAAAAAAAAAAAAAAAAAAAAAAAAAAAAAAAAAAAAAAAAAAAAATCAAACTTATATGAATCATTATAGTTTTCATCATTATAACTTAAGACACTTTTAATGTCTCAGGTGATAGTGTCGGGTGTCTCGGTGACGATTACTGCCCACCGCGATGTCACTGTGCAGGATCAGTGGTAAGCTGCTCCAGATCACATCTAACGGAAATACCCCGTGGCATCCCACCGGAGACCACTGAACTGTACCTTGACGTAAATGACATAAAAACGATTCAACCCGAGAAACTTAGCCACTTGAGGATGCTGACAAGATTGTAAGTATCAGTTGTCAATACTCATCCACATTTTTTCAATAATTATTGACAGTTTTGGTCACATCGAGTGTTTCTGACTTATTATTATTTGACAGAGACTTGAGTAACAACCAGATTGT
The DNA here is from genome assembly GCA_018835575.1 of Cotesia chilonis. NCBI lineage: Eukaryota > Metazoa > Arthropoda > Insecta > Hymenoptera > Braconidae > Cotesia > Cotesia chilonis. Next base: position 35,968 of record RJVT01000292.1, read on the forward strand.
TATGCTGGCGAACGATACCTTCAAGAATTTAACTAAATTATCTCACCTGTAAGTTTCATTACCTGTTATCGCATTTTTATACAGAATATAAGGTAAATTTATGCGAACTTATGTGAACTATGATATCTTTTTTTTTTCTTCAGGATAATAAGCTACAACAAACTCCAGTGTGTACAGAAGGATTCTTTAGCAGGCCTTAAATCTTTAAGGATAATGTAAGAAAAACAAAAAATTTTTTTACTATTATTACTAATTTATAATTTAAGGATGTATTATGAATGTGATAAAAATGATTGATTCGAGAGCTAAAAATTTTTTCACAAATAGATCTTACTCGACATGTCATACATAATTGTTGAAAGTAAAGTTTCAATATATAGTTCTAACCCAATATCTTTAAATAAATGTAAAATACTTTTTTGTATCTGTTCAAATCAATTTATTTTATTTTTTTTTAATTCTAATATTCAATCTTAAATCTATTTTTTTTTTATTTCTTCTTACTGGATGACTGTCTTTTCGCAAAAAACCTCGAGAGCAAGTTTGCAGTAATCACAAAGTCACATAAAATAAGCCAAATTTGAAGAAAATTTTTTTTTATTTAAAAAAACAGTAGAAGCGATTGTTGGCACATCTTCAAACTAGCGTAGAACTTCGTTCAAAAAATTTTAACTGCATTCAAGAAATTTTCAGTCTTCCTTAAGATTTTCTTGATTTAAAAAAATTTACGCTTGACTCAAGATTTTTTTTTTTTGTGTATTGTTTAAAGAATCAAAAACATTTATATTGAATATACGACATTTCTATTCGATCAAAATTCGAAATAAGGTTAAGTGCCGGATATATACGTATATCAAAATAACAAGTAAAGTGATATTGAATCAAACATTACATGTAGTTTTATATCACGGATAATATTTTATTCTGCTCATATTAAATTTATGATTTTAAAAATATCTAACGCTTTACTTGATGCCATAAATGTGAGATCGATCGCGTATAAATACGCCGAGTAAAAGGTTAACAAGTTAAGAATATTATCACTATGAATATTTTTCAACTCAAACGAAAATTGTTTTCGACAAAGAAATTGAATCGATATAATAGTAATTGAATTTTTTTTAAGTATTTCCAATTTTGTTATGAAAATTTTTAATATAAAGGAGATAATTTACTCAATTAAAAATATTTTTTTTGTCATCTCAAAAATTCTCTTTAGCCAGGATTATTAATTAATATTGATTTCTATCAATTGATTATTCAATTAACTAATTTAAAGTTGTTTTGAGGCTTACGAGAAACTACAACCCTAGAAAATAAATGAAAGTCACAAGCTGATACAGCGCGAATTTGTAAGGATACATTAAAATTCCGAATCGTTTATTTATTATATTCTTTAATAAACAATTTATTTAAATACATAAATAAATAATTGTGACATTAATAGATAAAATTTTTCGCGGAATTATTACGAAGCTCGATCATTAAACTATTATTAACAGTTAATTGACAAATAAAAATCACTGTACTTCAAATGACTGGTGGTATATGTTTTGCAATATCGCTCAAAAGTAAATAAACACTAATCTTATTTTTCTAATCGTGGACACTCATGTGTCTGCTAACTGTGCAAGCGGCGTTGCCAAGTAAAACATTATTCTTTTAAATCAATAAATAATACATGATCGTATTTATCGTGATGGTATTTTTCACAAAAAATATCAAATATCTTGATAATCCGTCGGGAATCCAGTTTTTTTACTGTTAATCAAAAACCTTAAATTTTTAATTTTAATGGCTTATGATGTGAATTCCTCAAATCCTTATGAAGAGATAAACGCAATGGTTCTTGGAAAATTCCGTTTTTTCACTTAACTTAAGGAGTTATTCTACATTGGACGGTTGAAAAAAACGATATTTCTATTAATTTTTTAGGATACTTCATGTGTAATGACATATAGCTTACTAAGCTTAAGAAGTAGATAGGTTCGCGGTAAGGAACAAAAAAGTTAAACGGTCTTAGGTTTATTATCACTATATTAGGCTATATTCCATAACTCAAGTATTAACTTTGTGCAAAAATAATAAAATGTCGGTCAAAAAAAAAAAGAAAAAGTACGTTTTTTTTTTATTTAATTATTTATATTTATTTAAATACCAAAGCTAAAAGCCGAATAGCAAATGGTAGAAATTACATAATAGTAATGGTACACGTAAGTAACATTATGAAACAATTTTACATCTTTGTATAATAGTGAGAAACATAGTGTAAATTAGTAAAATAAGTAATATAAGTAAAATACAGAGAAAAAGAGAAAAACAAAAACAAAAGGAAAATTTTTGAAAACTAAAAAATCCTAAAATATTGTTTATATAATAGCAATTTATATAAAACATTACGTTTACAGATAATTTTAGTTTAAAATCAGTTTTCAAATCAGTTTGGTAATGAAATTCATTCTAGTGTCAGTGAAATTAATCGTTTATAAATCAATAATTTATCGATAATTTATTACCACGTTGAATTTTCTAATTCATTTTTACATTTTTTTTCTAATTCATTCGAATTCTTTTTTACATGATTTGATGCCTAAAAATATATTAAAAATATAAATTTTGAAATAATTTTGCTACGAAATGTAGCGGTTAATGTTAGAATTGAGCAGTTAGAATTTTATAAGTATCGGTTCTAAAGTTTCTGAGATTTTTTCAAAAAAGGAAGATAGTTAAAATGTTCCTGAATTTTTCTGAAATTATTTCATAATATTTTTGAATGGATTTACTTTCAAAAATGCAAATAAAAAAATTCAAAATTTTCTAGTGTCAAAGTCGAATAACTTCTTAATTTTTATATAATCTCCTCATCTGCCTATGAAAAATTGTAAACTAAAATTTCCAGCTGAATATTATTGTATTCAATTATAAGTAATTTTTTTGGTTGGCTGTTAAAGAAATCTTCAGTACTTTGAGTGGCCGTATAAATAAACTTTTCTTTGATGAATTGATGTATGATATAAGCGCTCAAGGCATGGACATTCGAATTCATTAAGCTATTTTCTATTTTTTTTTTTTTTACTAGTTATCCACTATTATAGAACATGATTTTAATTATTAATAAATGTAATTAATTTTAATGGCCTACTCTCGCTAAAATTTTTACAATTCTAACATAATGGCTGGTTTTTATTACTTATAATAAAAGTCTTCTATTAATATACTCCTAGTGCAAGTCGCGAAAATACCAAAGATCATAACTTGAAATAAATCATACGACTCTCAGTGCTCACGATGTAACTGTAGCGTTACAGCAATTACTTGAAAGCACTGACCTATGTCGGAGTTTTTTATCGACCACTAGCGATATTGAAACCAACAGAAAGTAATCGTTAATAAAAAAAATTCTTTTTGTCGCAGTTCTCTTCATGGAAATGAAATTTCTACGATACCCGAAGGAACATTTGATGATCTGAAGGCAATAACGCATGTGTAAGTTATTCGTTTAATTAATGAACGAAAAAATCAAAATTAAAAAATATCTAATAAAAAATAAATTAACAGGGCATTGGGTTCGAACCCGCTCTACTGCGATTGTCACATGCGTTGGCTAGCAGAATGGGTGAAAAAAGACTCAGATGTTGAGCCTGGCATCGCACGATGTATGGAGCCACTGGCGATGAAAGAAAAGTTGCTTTTGACAGCTCCCGCAAGCGCCTTTGTTTGCAAAAGTAAGTATCAAATCAACGTGCCTAAGAAAAATTTAGACCGTAATAAAAATACGGAAAAAAAAAATTTTTAAGTTGAAAGTTAGAGAAATCCGTCTATTTAGTTTGATTTTTTTGGTTCAAACCCTCGGAACGGTACTAAAATTGCTTAATAATCGTAGACATTTCTTCCGTGCAGCCAAACAACAACCTGCCGAGGTCTTGGCCAAGTGCGATGTGTGTTACACCTACCCATGTCAAAACAGTGGATTATGCGAGGCACTACAGGACAGGGAATTCCATTGCAAGTGCTCGCCAGGATATCACGGGGACCGGTGTCAACATAAAATTGACGCGTGCTATGGAAATCCTTGCCGGAACGCCGGAACTTGTAAAGTACTGGAAGAAGGAAGATTCAGGTAGACAAATACTTGACATTTATTGTTTGAATCTATGAGCAATAGGGTAGCGCAAAAAACTAGCTATTTTTTTTCGAGTCTCCTCTGAAATGTTCTAAATATCAATAGTGCATTTGAAAGATTTTGGGTTACAAAATTCGATCATAAAGATCCCCAAAATTGAAAAAAAAAATCTTTTTCAAATTAAAAAAAGTAGATTTTAAAATCATTTTTTTTTTAAGTTCAAAAAAATTTTTTTTATAAAGAAAATTATTTTAACATGGCTGAAAATCAACTTGAACATAATTTTTAACTATTTCAAGTTAAAAAAAAAATCTTCATATGTTTGTATTTCGTAATTACTATAAGCCTTTATTTCATTGAGTAACAAAAATTTGTTCACATACTTTTTGACTTTCTGTATTTCTTTTTTTAAATTTCATCTTTTCATATTAATTATCAAAATAAGTCGTAAAGTAGAATGTTAAAAACGAATTTATACTCTCTTTGAGCTGAAGATGATGAAATTTATAAATTTCTGATGCTTTAATGGCGTATAAGTTTGATACATTCGGCGTTTTGGCTTTGAAAAAATTTTGTTTCATTCTAAAACTTAGAACATGTTGGTAAAAAAAAATTTATTGTAAAACATAATTTCCTAAAAAATAAAAAAAAAAAGCCAATTTTGCGCCACCCTAATGAGCAGTAATGTTGAGTAGATCGGGTTGGATCGAGCTCGGCTCCCCCCAACTTAGTAGAAAAAAAAAACATGGCATGCAATTTGTGACCAAAATCATGATCTGGCTGTAAAATAAACATGCACGTTAAGAGTCAAAATTAAAAAGTCAATTAAAATTGAATAAAAATAGCTTGAGAAAAAAAAATGAATGATTGCCGGTGTTGAATATTGTTGGCGGATCGATCGCGATCCAATGATCGAGCTTTATAAATCAATTGACGTTAAGTCAATGTGTAACAGTTGCGACTGCGCCCCCGGATACGAGGGACTCAGATGTGAGAACAACGTCGACGACTGCGCAAACAACAAGTGCGCCAACAACTCAACCTGCGTGGACCTCGTTCAGGCCTACAGATGCGACTGCGCACCGGGATTCATGGGAGAATACTGCCAGACGAAAATCCCATTTTGCACAAAAGGACACGACCCATGTGAGAACGGAGGCCGCTGTGTTGACCACCGGACCCACTACAGTTGTGAGTGCCCAATCGGGTTCAGTGGCCTTAATTGTTCCACCAATTTGGATGATTGTGTTGATCATCTCTGCCAGGTAATAGCTGCATATTTTTTAAATCTATTTTTTGTTATACTCGTTCTAAAAGTTCAACTTTTGAGTGCTGGATGACGTCCGTAAAGGGACTTTTTCTAGAGACTCTACATACCGTCTTTTTTTTACGGCTTAAGCGTGAAGTTTACCCCCTTCTTTTTTTTGAAACTTTTCGAGTACACCCAGACGAAATTGAGAGAGATCCATAATAAAATTGAGATGAAATGGATGTGGGCATCAAATATTCGTAACGTGATTGGTCGAATATACATGAGCATGAAAATATATGCAAACACTATAGTAAGGCGCGCGCTTGCGCGCGCAAATTTGAATTCTAGTTTAAAAGAAAAAAAGTCGCATTCTGTGTACTGACCAATGATTGTGAGTAATTTTAAATAGTTACTATGAGTGGCGCTAAGTATTTCTGCTGGCAGTTTATATTAGAACGGACTTAATGTTAAAAAATAATTAATATAAAATTAAATTTTTTTGCCCTTGTGAAACTTCATAAAATTATAAATGTCATTGTCCCTCCAAAAGTATTAAATTATGGAGCATAAAGTAACAATAAGCAATATATTACATATCATGTGGCCGTTTAGTGGCGATTTTGACAAAGACGTTTTTTCGATATTCGTTTTAATGTTTGTGACGCGAATATTCGAAAACAAGCGTAAATTTCCGTCTCGGCTACGCCTCGAACATTAAAATTACGCCCGTTTCGAACCTTCCCGCCACAAACCTTAAGCTCATTTCGAAATATCGTCGCTGTCAGAAAACCGCTACTTCACAGCCTTATGGCATAAATATCTATTTCATATTTTAGTTAATAAACAGATAATTTAATCAAATAATATTTTTATATTTTCAGAACGGTGCTACTTGCATCGATGGCATAAACAATTACGAATGTAAGTGCCCGGCAGAATACACAGGAAGGTATTGTGAAGCGGCGCCTTCGACAGCTTTACTTTATCCGCAAACGCGTGTGCTCATCATGATTGTCAACACGGCGTTTGCTTCCAACCTTCTTCTGATTCTGCTGCGGGTTATCTTGCCAGTGCCATCCCGGTTACCTGGTATGTAATTAACTATTCCTTTTTAAACTCTGCACCATTCGCTCAATTAAAGCACTGACGCTTTTAAGTTCTAAATTTCATAATGTTTCAGTTAGACATTTTAGCAAATTTTCATACAAATTTTAATGGCATTGTTCCGGTTGTTTAAGCTAAAGTTGTGCATGAAAGTCATAATATGGATATTTTAATAACTAGAAACATGAAAGGATGAATAAGTTTGGAAAATACAAAGTTGGACGCTTTAGGCTTATCCTGTTATAAATAGAAATAATTAAAATAAAGATAGTTGACTCGTAAAAATACTTTTGCACAACATTTTAATCAAATAATGGATAGCTATATAATGTTAAAGTAAAGCATATCCATTGCGACGGTTAAAAATAAGTTTTTTATAAAGGGGACAGCTAATGTGACGCGAAAAAAAAGTGATTTTCAGAAATTTTTGTGACCGGAAAAATAATTAGATTAGAGTTTTCTTTTAGTTTTATGAGAACATTGAAGTTTTATTGAGAAATAGTCAAATTTACAAAGTTGTTAACATTTAGTCCTAAAAAAAATTCTCCCTCCACGGTCGCATCGTTATCTCCAAACGGTTATCAGAGAAAAAATTTAGTTATGTTATTAAATCTGTATGAATGTGGTTATCGCTGCACGTAGGCGACTTTATTTTATTCTCCTGGGGAAAAAAAAATGTTAACTTCGACTTTAAATTTGAGTTCTCTCTCTTAAAATGAATCAGTGGAATTCACTGATTCTAACCAGTGAATGACAATTTGACTGGTGAATCAGTGAACAAAATATCTGTGCGCATGCGCGCTGGTATGTCCACTGGATTCCAACCTTCCTAGCAATCTGGAAGAAGAAAAAAAAGTAATCAATTTAGAATAATGCCGCTACCGTGCTTACTAAAAAAGTTAAAAAAAAATTTTTTTTCACAAATGGTAATTGCCTGAAAAAAAAAAATTTTTTTTTATTGTACTCTTTTTTGAGTTTTTCGAATTTTTTAAAAATAGTACATATAAATTTGGGATTAGATAGATCATGCGATAGAAAAGTCTATAAAGAAAACTTATACCAAATTTCAAGTAAGCGGTTTCAGTAGAACTTGAGAAATCGTGGTCGTCGTTAAAAAAATAGCTTAAAAAAAACGCGTTTAAAGTTTCGAGTAAAGCAAAACAGCCATTTCTCCGAAATAATTTTAATTTTTCTGAAATCCTCTGAAGCAATATTCTTAAAGAGTTAAGCGTTGAAAATATGAAAAAATAAAATTAATTTTTCAAATTTTTAGAC